>VZTT01024803.1:56836-68399 GCA_013400855.1 Buphagus erythrorhynchus | reverse complement strand
TGGTATAATCACCTTCCCAGCACTGCTGTGTTCACCATTATACTATGAACTAAGTGACACATTTAAACATTTTTTTCTGTACGCTTCCAGGAATGGTGATTATACCACTGCCCTCAGGAGCCTCCTACAGTACCTAACCAGACTTTCAGTGAAGAAACTTTTCCTAATCTCTATTTTAAGCCTTCTCTGACATAACTTTAGGCCATTTCTTCTCATCCTGTCACTTGTTTCCTGTGAAAAGAAACCCACACCCCACCTTTCTATAATATTATTTCAGGTAGTTTTAGAGAGTGATAGGGATGCCTCAAGCCTCCTTTTGTCAAGGCTAATCCCTTTCCTAGACCTGCTGACACTACTATTCATGATACAGGCTGGAATACCACTGGCTTTCTTGAGCACCCTGGCTCACGTTCAGACACTGTCAACCAGCAGCCCCAGGTCCCTTTCCACCCAGCATCTTTCCAGCCACTCTGCCCCCAGCCAGTAGCACTGCCTGGGGCTGTTGAGACCCAAGGGCAAGACTTGAGGCTATTCCTTGTTGAACCTCACACAATTGGCCTCAGCCCATCAATCCAGCCTGTCCAGATCCCTCTGCAGATCTTTCCTATCCTCCAGCAGATCAACACTCACACACAGCTAAGTGTTGCCTGAAAATTTTCAGATGGTTTCCACAGGTCCCTTTCAACAAAAACTATTTTATGATTCTCTCCTGTAAACATATGCACATGCATATTGTGATAAATGCAAAAGCTTTGTTTTTCAGAATTTAAAAAGGTGATACATCTTATAATAGTGGTCACACTGCGAGTAGGTAGATTTGCAGAAATGGCAGAAGCAGAGATGATGAGAGCAAATTCAGTGATCAAGGTTGCAATTTACACAAATCTTTCCAACTCCCAAGTCACATTGAAAGTGATAATATGATTAAGAAAAAGGAGACTCTAGAATTTGGAAGTGCACCATACAGAAGTGATGTCTGTCTGTCTGGGGTAAGACATAAGATACTGTGTGTTTAAACACAGCAGATGTGTGAACCTCTACCTGAGTTGAGCTTTAATTGGTGATATAGAGAAATCTTGTAAAACCACGAAATGCAGAAGTGTTCATAAAGGGTATCCACGTACTTGCTTTCTTTTGTCCCTTGATATAAAAGCTGCAGGACTATTCATTATGCATAAATTGCACCTCATTGTTATTCAGTGTCCTGTATCCATAAAGCTGACCACTATTACAGGTACTGTAAACTGCCAGATTGGGATCACTCACACTCATAAAATAGCCTTCTTTCACTATCTAATGCTCCTCAAATTGAAAAATCCAGAAATTCTTCTCTAATAATTCTATTAGATATTTCTGTGAATGCAATAGTTTTTCCTTAACTGAAAGAGCTAGGAGAAGAAATGGAGATTAAATGAAGCAATCTAAAGCTGAAATCCTATTACGAATCTATATAAGTATAGAACTAGAATTTTGTGTATGTCCAGTAAATTTCTGATGCTGTAGCTTAAAAGTGAATTTCAGCAGGACAGCACTCATCAGTATACAAACAGTACAGCTGGATCTATTTCAGAGAACACTTAACACAAAGAATAAAGTACATTTTAAAATAATATTCAAGAAATATAAGACAATCCTCCAGCTACTACTAGTTAAATGTGCAATTTCTATTAATAGTTTTGAGTGGGAAAATTGGCAAATGTTCTTTATTTACTTTAGCATCCTAAGAGGATTTAAAGTAAATCTGAAATTATAAAAATGCTGTCAGCAGAGAAATACACACCAGAGGAGAATTCAGTGATCTGCTTAAAACCTAGTTTTAAATCCTTTTATTGTGCTTTTTTACTCCTACTCTGACCAACAAGGATTTGAAATAGAACCATGAAAATAGCATATGGATAAATGTAGGAATTCTAAGCTTACATCAAGGTAGTAGAAATTCCTTTGATCTACCCTCAGGAGTTCAGATTAAAAACAAAGTTTGTTTTTTATTCCACACCCCAGTTATGCTAGAAGAAAAGCCAAAGTGTTCGCACTTCATTTGTTCTTTTGTTCATCCATCCCTTTTCTCACTTTTACAATTTTTCTTGTTGCTGCGTTTTCTTCAGGAGTATGCAGCTAGCTATACCAGTTTCACTGTTACTTTCCATTAATGGAGATACAATGTTTTGGTCAGTTCAGCATTATCTTATAAATCTTAGTTTGATTTTTGTGACAGAGTGTAGATTGTCTCTAAGCAAAATGCCAGGAGTACCTTCATCCACTGGCAAATAGAGGTCAGAGCTGTCTCTTTTCATTGAGGCCAAGGAAGCTGTTAACAGCTCAAAGGTGAAGCACATTTCTTGAAAAGAGCTGAGATACACATGATTATAATTCCTTATCTGGACAATGTTAACAAGCCTAAGGATTGCTTACAGAGGTAAAGATTAATAAAATTTGGGTTGGGTAAAGAAAATTTTGGATTACTTCTGTAGAGTTTTAAAAATTAATTAGTTTTTAAACCATTAACCTATTAGAAGAGTCAGAAAAAGATGCAGTAATAAATAAAAAAGTTAACATTCCTGGTATTAAGGGAAAGTTTATGGTATTGTCATATATATTTTGTAATTAGTTTCTATTTGCCATTTTTTCACATAATACAGAAAAAAATACTGCACAAATTAGCAGTGTGATTGGACCAAAGTTACCTAAGAGAACAGCTCTGTTCTAAAAAGTATCTGTACCTTATGTACTAATCCAAATTAAACACTCATTTTATTTGCTAAAAATTGGGAAAAGAAGATGAGCAATAGATAAAAATAGGATAGATGTTTTCTCCTCACAAGAAATCGGGTAATTTCAGATTGGTTCAACTGTCTTCACCAGACAGTTAAGTGAAAACAGCTTATTTTGTCTGGAAAACATCAGAGAATACTCACATTTTTATTTGTCTACCAAAGAAAGATGGCAGCGTTCTAAATCATCACAACATTCCACATGCTCTGTGGTTAAAAGCTTTTCTGAAGACAATGTTGAGCTGCAAAAATCTATGTGTAAGTTTCAAACATCTGCTGAGACCAGATCCAGAATGTTAAGTCAGATCTATATCAGCGTAGGAGAGCTCAAAGTTTTGCCTTCCTTAGCAGTAAGTGCATAAATCACAATTTGCATGCACAAATGAATGAGTCATTTGCATTTGGAAAAGATCAGGTAGTTATATCTTTGTCTACTGTTCATTTGGGCAAGTACAGGTAAATAAAACCTGCCATTAACATGTGCTTCTTAATCAAACTTTGTTCAAATGCTGTTTAACTGTTATCTCTGAAAATCTGCACTGTAAAAAGTCATCTATGCCAAAAAATGCTACAGCATTAAAGAAAAAAGAAAATCACTCTTCCTGAGAAGCACAGGAAAACTGTCACAGCTTTAGTAGTAGAGCAGGCATATAAAAGCTTAGTTCAATCTGAATTTTTGGATTAATTAGGTAATTTTATGTATGTGGTCTTGATTTTCTCATTTTGAAACAAAAAAGCACAATTGGACAGTCTGTTATTCATATAGAGCCAGAGTTCTCAGAGTACTGGGTTAGGAAAGAGAGCTCACATCTATATGCTATTAAATAAGAGTTACTATTTGGAAACAAGGTCCAAATATTTTTGAAAATACCAATTTATGACTGGCCAAAAGTTCAGAAAAAAGATGAAATAATATGGAAATAAGGTAGTTTTCTGCTGGTAAAGAGTAAACAAATTTCTTGGGAAAGAAAATTGCCTGGAAACAGCTGTGTCTTAAGTTATTTTTGCTTCAACCTTCAGGAAAAAGAGCTGGGCCTTGATTCTGTCTGACCCCAAGGAAAGTGAATATACAAAGATTTATTTTGTGCTAACCTTGAGACAAGGAGGTTCAGAAATTCCTTTTTGGCGACTTTGAAAGGAAAGAAATCTTAAAGAAGGGATAGTTTGACACCAGGGATGAGGACAGAGCTGTAAGAGTAGATTTAAGTTCTAAATAGACTGTTAAATTTTCCTCTAAAGCTGCAAAATAAAATTTTGGGTTTATGTTGTTTACTTCATTTGCTTCAATTCTCTATGGTTGGCAGACCATCTGTTCTCAATGTCTGTATCCTTTACACTATGGATTTGTATGCTAAGAACTTCTTTCTTCAAACAGTGTCTGTTGCCATTTCATGTTTACTACTTGTACTAAACTGATATTCTACCAACAAAGGGAATTAAAAACATAGCTGGTAATTCTACACATGCATAATTAAAAATTACCTTTTTGGATGATTAAAGCATTTTTCAATTTCTTTCTTCTGCTTTCACATCATACGTTGTATAAGAATTGAATAGGAGACTGTATTCACAAAACCTCCAAAAAATCCCCATACTGCACATTGGAAGAAGTGTCAGCATGGATCTTGCATTGACATACTTTTACTGTGCAAATTAAACACAATATTTCAAAGCATATAGGAAAAACTACATTTGCTTAGAAAAAGAGATTTTTTCTAGTCAGGTCATATCAATTAAACAATTCCATAGCCTTCTGTCCCCACAGGATGATTGATTAAAAGAGTAGCTGAAAAAAAAGAAGATGGGATCAGGGTTAAGAAAATTTTAAGGAAAGCCAAAGAGAGGGCAAATCAGCTGCAGGGTACAGCTGATTTGAAGCACTCAGAGCTACTTTCTTGTAGCAGGCTAATAACATTACATGTAAGAAAAGTACATGAAAAAAAAACATATCAAAATCCCTTAAGCATCAATGTTAGCACACTGCAAAACAGATTCTCTGCTTTAATCTTCCTTCATAATCAACCAGCAGAATCATTATCTGTCTTACTTTTTAAAAACTGTGTGAACTTGTCCCTCTAACTCTGAATCTCCCCCTTTCTTCTTCTTCTTCCCTCATTTTTTACTACTGAGCTTTGTGGTATGGAATATCTCTTCAGTCTCCTGGAGCCAGCTTTCCAAACTGTCTCCCCACCCAGCTAGTTCTCCTCCCTCAGCCTATTCTCTGGTGGAGCAGTATAAGGGGCAGAAAAGGCCTTGGCTCTGTCTAGGCAGTGTTGAGCAATAATGAAACTATTGCTATATTTTCAGCAGAAATCAAAAACACAGTCTCCTATTAGCTACTATGAAGAAAATTAACTCTATCACTGACAAAACCAGCACAGGTATTTTAGTGTTGAGAGGGGATTTGTGAGGAATCCTCAAAGTTTGACCATGATTTTTGAGTATGTCTGCATTTGAAAGAAACTGAGATGAAGACAATCATGAATGCCTATGTGGAGCAGCCACCTTTGGTGGCAGTGTAGCTTGGCTACAGCTGGCAGCTACTGGAAGCAGGTGAAAGTTGTGGATTGAGATAAAAACAGTTTAAAAATATTAAAGTAAAACAGAACAACGATAACAATGATACTAACAATAATAGTTGTAATAAAAGGGGAGATACCAAAAAGAGATAGAAAAATAAAACTGAAGAAAAAACCTCATCATTTGCTCTTAAATACCTAGCCTGTCCCCCGGCAGCAACTGGCCCCTCTGAGCCAATTGTCCTCAGTTTATATATAGGGCATGATATTCTATACTTTGGAATATCCCCTTGGCCAGTTCAGGTCAGCTGTCCTGGCTGTGCTTCCTCCTGACATCTTCTGCAACTTCTTGCTCCCAGGGCATGGGAAACTGAAAAAGATCTTGACTTAGCATAAATGCTACTTTATCAGTAGTGTCCACAAACAGAAAGTCACTGTTCCAGCAGCTGTGGTCTGCTATTTCAGGGAACCAGGCAGCCCAATGTGTATCAGTATTATTAAAGATTGAGGGGAGAAAAAAGATTAAATATGTCCACTTTTTCTGAATTCCTATTTGGCAAGTGACCATCTTAATCAAGTATAGTTCCAATGTTTTCCTTGGCCTCCTCCTACTGCTAACATACTTGAAAAATTCCTTGCTATTTGACACAACACCAGCCAGTGTCAAGTCTAGTTGAGATTTGGTCTTTTGTATTTTCCCCCTGCATATGTGAATGAGGGCTCTATGTTCTGCCTGTGAAGTCTGATCTTGCTTCTGGAGATCATAAAATTTCTTTATCTTTACCAGTTCCAAGCAGAGTTCCCTGTTGAGCCAACCTGGTCTTTGGCCTCCTCTTGCTTGACCTGTGACACAATGGGATGTCCATCTCATTATGTCACAAGTTTAAAATCTGCTCCTTTGCTTTTAAAAGATGTTTCTTCAAAACTGAGCAGTATTCATTGAAACTTAAACCCTCAAAAGGAGATATACAGGAGACATTGTTAAGTACCTGAACAGCTTGAAGTTCCCTCTCTAGAAACTCAATGTAAAAATTCTGCTTACCCTTTTATATTTAACCAAAAATTTTAAACTCAAGCTGTTTCCTGGTCACTGTGGACAATATATCACATATCTCTACTGAGTCCTTTTGTGTTTATAATTAACAATGTAGAAGAGCACCTTTTGTAGTTTATTCACTGAGTACTTGTGACAGGAAATTACCTTCAAACATTTGAGAATTTCCCAGAGCTGCTTGTCAGAGCAGTATGGTATTTCCAGTTGATATCTGGAAAGCTGAAAGCTCCCATGAGGACAAACACTACAAATCCAGAGATTTTTTTCCCTGATTGCCTACAGAGTAATTCCATTCTACTAACATCCTGGTCTGGTTATTGGCAATGGACACACAGAGACATAATCTTTGTTTTCCATACCTCTAATCTTCACCAAGAGTTTTTTTTCCTTAATTATAAAGGGCTTTAGAGTCAAGACTCTCCTTTACATTTAGTGCAATACTTGCACGTTGTCTGCACAGCCTATTCCACCTGATCTACCTACAGCCTTCCAGCACTCCATCCATGGAACTCATTCCACCAAGTCTCACTGATACTAATGACATCATAGGGAAATGATCAATGTTTCCAGTTCATCCTGCTTGTTTCTCACACTGCATGGGTTGATGTACACACGTTTCAGATGTGTTCTTAAACCTTCAGTGCTCCCTGGAGCAGCCTGAATGTTCCCATTATTATTGCTGCCCTCAGTGTCATGCTATCCCCTACCTCCCCAGTTCCTGTTATCATATCCTTCTCCCATCAATGCTAGTTTAAAGCTCACACAAGAAATCTTGCCAGCTTGCAGACAAGAACTGTTTTCCCTGGTTTGGATATGCTGTCAGGTCCCAGCATAACTTATTTGTCTCAATGACTGTTTCTTTATTAGAAAAAACCAAAATTTTCTGAATGGGAAGGCAAATCCTACACCTTAAATTCACTATAATTTACACATAAATTATAACACCTGAGAGACATTAGGAATCTCCAAAAATCATACAGCCCTGTGTTATTCTTCAGGATGTTACCTTTGGTCCTGATGCCTTTTGATGTTCTGTCCTTTTTACACCATCTTAAAATCTCATTCCTGGCTCCTTAGCTCCACAGACACTCATAGTAATTACACAATATCTCTATTTGATAGTTTTCGTTTTCAGTCATACTTGTGTTCAAAAAATCAGAACACATACATGAATCTCAGGGATACATAACAATGTAAAGATAGGTCCATAGGTTTCAAAGGGTTAAAATACTCTTTTATAAATGAGGTATTTAGGCAGTCATCTAGCAAGATCTTCCCTCTTTACACTGTTCTCTTTCTCTGCTGATAGAGTTTATCCATTCTTGCATCCTTGTTAACATAGCATTTGTGAGAAAAACTAACATTTAACTGCTAGTAAAAATGTTTTTTCTGTTAACATTAAAGATATAAACAACAGCCATTCAGCTTATTACTATTCTTTCACCTGCTGAAAATAGTTATTTAACTAACCCTTATTTAATCCATAATTACACATTACAAATTTTATGTCTTCATAGGAGGTTCAGATGATCTGCTTAGTATACTTAAGGGTAAGGGAAATACAAATTAGTATTGTATGTGTTTTATTATTTAGAATATGTTTTTGTTAGCATCAAAACTTCTAAGCTATCAAGCTAAATTAGTAAAAAGCTATTCCACTGCTCCATTTTGTTGCAGGCTTACTTGCCATTTTGCACAGGCTACAGTAATGTAAACCTGAAGTAGACCTGCAGACTGAGAATGTACCTATTCCAAACAAACACAACATCCTTGGACTCCAAATCAGGTTATTTACACAGATTAAGAAATCATCTGTTAATACTCAATTAAAAAATTAATCTTTTAATGAAATAATTGCAAAGAAATTATGCAGTCTTGTCATCCCATATATATTATCAAATCTATGGAGGACTATAAAAAAAGAAACCAGCTCAATGCTTTTTAATTGTTCCCTGAAGTAAAGAAACGTATTCGTTAATACATATTCCAAGGTAAAAGAGTTAACAGGGTAGGCAGAAGAGAATTCTTTTATTGTGATTATTGCAATTAAGGGGAAACTACTGACTTCTGATACCAGAAGTATAAAAGATTTAAGTAAGTGCAAAGCCAATTTCACTAAGACCCCTATTCTACAAATTGTATACTTAGCTCCTGTATAGAGCTAAATTTTCCAGTTTATTTGCAGGTTTTATAGATTTCCATAATCTCTTGATTCCAGGCAATTAGATCTATTCTTAAGATTTTACATTCTTAAAACCATACTCCTACAGAGAGCTGTTTGACTCCCAATCTATTCTGAATTTACAGTATTACATCTGTCCTTAAAGCTGTGACTAAACATTTTAGCACTGTTCAAGCGATGGTGAAAAATTTTAGGCAAAATACTATGCTTGAAAAATCAGATAAACCCCTAAAATCAAGGCAGAAAGAATATTACATACATCACATCGCACAGCAGTACATTCACACCACTATATGCTTTACACATCTCAAATTGTATTGTAATGCAGCTATATTAAAATCAAAGGCAAGTATAGTAGGAAAGGCTAGAATTAAGATCACTGTGATACACATGGGAAACACAAAAGGGAGTTCAAATACTATTGAAAACCATCCTAATGAACAAAAATGGTTAGGTGTCAGGGTCTCCTGGTCCCAGGCAATATTACTGGAGTGTAGCGAAGGAAAAAGTTGCAAGAAAACCTATGTCAAAAGAAATGAAGCAGTGTTTTAAAGACATCTTTAGAGAAGAATTACCTTCTGGCAACGATATATATAGTTGCAAATAGACTTTGATGCGCAATAAAAGTTAATGGTGGACAGGCAAACGTTACAAATAAATGAAGATACACAGGTTCTACTTGAAGTAAAGTTTGATATGTAATAAAATCCAATCATGACCACCCTAGGAAGTGAATGAAATCACTGAAAGAATATTTTTTCAGTTTCAGCCTCAGTGAATTTTATACATAACTGATAAAATGTTCAATTATATGGGTTTTTATTCCATAACCTATTTGAGTAATATTGGAGTTTTATGGATATTTTTACTACTCCTTTCTTAAAAGTTGAAAACACAGCATAGGAAATTAAGATGTAGAAATGATTGCTCCCTCTATTATGATCATACATTTGAGAAGAAAGAACAGGATTGGTTGCTAAATTAAATATAAGTAGATTGGCATCCAATGGAATATTCCTAACACTGGAATGTGTTTCATTTGCAATACATAGAATGACTATCAGAAGTAAAATCTTTACAAAGTAGGTAACTAATATAGTTTTTCCAAGAGTGACGGATTTTTGAGAAACCATTGAATCACTTGAAAAGTATTTAGACCTCAATTGCTTAAAAACTCCCCCCCAAAAAAAAACAAATTAAAAAAATCAGAATATTAGTTTGCCAATTTTGGATATAGCAATCTTATTTTAACTACAAGCACTGAAAATCTTCATTCTTTTGAATAACTACCGACAATAATATTAGAACTTGTATTCATGCTCTTCCCCAGAAAAAACAATTGTCTTAATGGATGACAATGGCATGATCAGGTGTACAACGACTATTATCATTAGAGCAGAAGATTGGCTGATAGATTCCATTCTTAAGCTAGTCAACTTTAATGATAGATTTACCAGGTTGAATTTTATCCTGAGTGGCTGATCTTCTTCGCTTTTCAAAGCAAATTTTACTCAGTACCCTTGCTGATAGGATTTTGTCTTGTTTCTGAAGTACTTCAGGATATAAAAAATGTTTGTTTTCACTGCAAAATGTGTTGCAGATCTTCAGTTCAAGAAAAAGCAGAACACTGCACATTGGTGCAAAGAGAATATATGCTCTGTCCTGGGCTTACCCATGGCCACATACTTTGAGGTGCTGCAGCATCATCTCATGGACAGCCATGGGTACTTCGTGGTGCACATGCAGTAGGAACTTAGACACAGACACTGCTGCTTTGAGGGGTACCTTCTCCAATGGGCCAAAATCCCATCAGCGGTACATACACTTGCTGCAGCACAGACATAACCATGGCCACAGACACATCAAGATGCAACTGCTGCTCTGTCAACTTATTCACAGCCACAAATATTTTGCTGTCCTGCTCCCACATGAACTCATCCATAGGTCATTGTCTGTTTGACTGGAGGTTCCAGCCTGCCCAGTATGGCAGCACAGAAACCACACCGATGCCCTGGCCATTTGCCAGCCCAGGCATATCTCCATGCTGCTATCCAAGTGTTCCTGGCCACAGCAGAGCATGGAGCTCAGCAGCACAGCACTCAGCAGCACAGCAGTACACTGACCAGCCAATGTGAGAACCAGCCTCTAACAAGCACTAGACTCTTGTATAAAGGCTGGCAAGTGAGCCCCTTGCCAAGCACAGGAACGTGCTGATTAATAGATAAATGGTACAAACAACAGCTAGGAATTCAACCTAGCACATTCCAGTCATTATCTCAAACCCTTCGAGTCCCATATTGGGTGCCCAGTGGGCTATCCTGGTATAATGTCACTAGGACTAAGAATCACACAGCCACTTGCTTACTCACACCCAGTGGGACTCAGAAGAGAATCGGAAGATTAATAGTGAGAAAATCTATGGGTTTAGAAAAGGAGAGTTTAATAAGTAAAGCAAAATCCATGCATATAAGCAAATAAACTAAGGATTTAATTCTCTTCTTCCAATGAGCAGGCAAGTATTCAGCCATCTCCAGGAAGACAGGGCTCCACCACATGTAACAGTGACTTAAATACCATCATTTTGTATGTCTTCCCCTGCCCCAAACACCCTCCCCCTGCTTCTCTGGCTTTTTACACTCAGCATATGGTACCTCTTCAGTCAACTGGGGTCAGATGTCCCAGGTGTCTCCCCTCCAAGTTTTCATGCACCTACAGCAAACTTTCTGGTGGAGTGGTGTGAGTAACAGAAAAGATTTTGACTCTGTGTAAAGTACATTTCAGCATTATTGAAAACATCCTTGCATATCAATGTTGTTTCCAGCAAAACTCCAAAGCACAGCCTCATACTAACCAGCTGTCTTGGTTTGAAAGAGAGGTATCTGCTAAAAGGGACAAGAGCCTCTTTTTTTGAAAGGAGAGTATAACCCCTCCCCCCCCCCTTTTCTCTTCTTCCCTTCACTTTACTATGATTTTCAGAATTAAAGAGCTCTCAGGCAGAGATATGGGGGTAGGAATAACAGATCTTTACTGATATATA
>VZTT01024803.1:0-40210 GCA_013400855.1 Buphagus erythrorhynchus | reverse complement strand
GAACAAACATTAAAAGGTCATGAGGTGTATGTATAAAAGAGAACTCATAAATTAAATTGCAACAAATATAAATTTCTAAAAATAAAATAAATAATGTAAAAATAGATGAAAGATCTTTATAATTATTTTCATTACAATAAAAGAATTTCTGCCATTTACCTTTGCTTTCTAGAAGCATTAGGAAACCCTGATTTGAGAGGGAGAGAATACCAATTCAAGACTCATTTGCAAGTCTTATTGCTTGCCACATCAGACAATACATTTAATTCCTAGTTACACCCATAATAAGTAAAATTAAAGCATAATCAAATTAAGTAAAATTATCATAATTTCATTACCTTCCAGAATTTTGTGGAAGGCATTCCCTGATGCCTTAAACATTTGATCTTGTCTATAGTTACAAATGAGGTTGTAGTCTCATACATTTCTGTGTAATTCTGATTTTCATAAGATCATTAGGGAACTCTGTGAAGTGTGGTGCTCCATCACTTGAATGTTTTCTTCAGTGCCAATCTAATGTTACGTTGGACTTTGTTATAGAAATCCAGCACAGACTTGAACAGAAGGCTCCAGACATAAAAATAATCCTAAACAGAAATGCATATTACATACAGGTATACAGGCATTATGTAGTACATAATTATAAATAAATTACAAGAGAGAAATTGTATGCTTTAAAGAATGCATTGTTTACATGTTCCACCCACCCCCTATTTATGCACACATACATGTATATACAAATTGGAAAGCTATTGTCTGTGAATGCAACATATTGGGGAAACAAACAAAAAAAAACTGTTACTGACAGATGCTACCACCAAAACTGAAAAGCAGGATTTAGCAAAAATTATCAGATTTTCTGGAAGACAAGTAAGCTTTTGAGCTTATCACACACTATTTTTCAAAGTACTTTTTTCCATTACTTTATGCATCTGAACTTTATTCTGTTTTTTCTGTTTAGAAATTCAAATACATATATCCTAACCTTGGCTGTCCCAGTATAATTTCAAGGATTGGCTCATTAAGGAGAGTAAGAATATGCCTACTCTCACATAGCAGATTCTCACACATTGAATGTTCATCTCTATGAGTGTATCTTTCTGTGTTAGCACATTTACATGACTGAATACCCACAATAGATTTGGTGTATTAAAAGGAATCTTTGAATACCATAAAAGAGGAATAGTGATAGTCTTTTCAGTAGCCTTTAAGGAATAATTTTTCTTCCAGATCAGAGTTTACACTCGGGAAGTCACAAGGAAAATATAATGAATCATTTCAAAATGCAACAGTCCTTTTAAGTAGTGTAGGAATCAAGATGATACCACATGCTATCTTTGAGAAAAATTGTTGATTTCCTTAGAAGCAATATAATCTGAAAGAAAACATTCCAGAAATCCCTAAAAAAGCTGCAAAAAAAAACCAATTACCAGCATACAACAATAAGAACTTTTGAGGCAGAGAAATATGTTCTCACAATCCATTCCAGTCTTTTAAAAGGAAAAAACAGAAAAGCTCTCAACAAGGAATGCTGTCTTAATTATCTCTAGAAGTTGCAATGATTGGTTCTAGGCATAAAATTACTTTAATACCTCATAGTCTCTGACATCTCTGTGCCCTCTACTATTTTTTAAATCTTATCTACATGCTAAAGAAGGTGTCTATCTCCACAAAAGACCAGTGCTGGAAATAAAAGGGCTGCCACAAGCAGAGACATTTCAAGGAACTGTGTGAACATGGAAAAAGGATTTCAGGGTAACTAAGAAAATTAGCTAAAAAAATTAATTTTGTTGCAGTATTAGAAAGTGAAGATTAGTTAACATTTGGCAGGCTCAGTCAGATACCAGAAGTAATTCAAGAAAAATTCTGTATTTTTCTTTGGTTACGCAATACACAATATGCAGAATTAAATACTTTGTTAAATAACCTTCTCATTTCAGTAGTGCTTGGAATGGATACCCCATCAAATCGAATGATTTCTCATGCAAGGCTGTGCATTTCCATGATACATTCTTCCTGTAGTTTGGATCAAAATACCTGTGTACTTTAAGTTATTCAAGCATAAATCCTCATAGTAATTGTTGATGAAAACATTTTTTCCAATATATTTTAAAAAGGTATACGTACATGTATATGTATATGTATATTTAATACTTTTTATTGGGTCCATTTATCAGTTTCATTAGTTTGGCTCACATTTGCCAATCTGTCTTTTGTTTCAGTGCAAACCACTCTCATCACCTTATTGCACAATTGGTTAAGCTGTGGCTCAGGAGCAGCACATGCAGCTTCTTGAGCAGCTCTGGTTCATCTTTCAAAGTAAAATTCATAGCAAAATATATTTAGCTTATCTTAATCACCAGCTTCCCATTATAAAACATGCTAACACTTTATTGGGTTTAGATGAGACATTTAAGCTGGATTTCAAGAACTATGGGGCCTGGATGCTCAGTTAGGCAGGGCTGTCAAGCCTTTCAGCTTTACAGTCAGGACTTATAAGCCTATAAAGATTGGCCAGGGGAAAGAGTAATGTCTCTGTCATAAGGGACTATTCATATACTGGGTTTTTTGTGTGCACAATATTGCACTGGAGAACCTGCTCGTCAGACACTAAGGCCAGCAAAATAGGTAACATTAAGGCCACATCACTTTATATTTTCAGTGCTGTGCACCATGTGAGTGGCAATTACTAATATTCATTCCAAAGCTAAAGTTGTAATATTTGGATATCAACCCATTATAATCCCATTGTCTTGAGCAGAACTACATCACTCCAATGTGATTCATCGTGCTGAATACATAAGAATAGGATGTTCACTTTGAAGACTCCATGTAAACACTTTTCCAGCAAAAACTGGTGCCCTGATATTCATCCACAGAATAATTCAAATGTCAGACATGTGGCAGAATCAGGTTCTTTGACTAAGAGAAAAATGGTATTCTTTAGCATTATTATTAATAAGTACTGAGACAGTTCATAATGTGACATCTGCACTTTTAGCCTAAGGTATAATTTAGACCATCTATAGGAAACTTCTTGGGTGAGAGGAAGATACAATAGAAAAAATTGTCTCACACATCATATGGTTTCTAAAGACTAGCTGATATTAACAAGACATAAAGTCAATATAAATCAGGGCATGGTGTTCTGTAAACTGCAATTATTTTCTTGCTGCCACTTATATTATAGTTCATAGGACCAAATTCTAAACTTGTCAAATTCCAGACCAGTCATAAAGTATCAATACTTATTCACATCTTTACTGATTCATCATATTTTAATTTTATTCAGTAACTCTTTTAGACAGTATACCATTTTTATTTTGGGTCACAGAAAGAATATAAAAGATGTTACAGAAAAAAATATTTTTTCTATAATTTCTTGAAAGAAATTAAGATAAAAACTTGCAAATTTTTGTGTGCATATGACCAAAATGAAATGAAATTTTAACTAATAGTAGCCATTTTATTTCCTTTAAAATTGTGCTTTCTCACAGAATCTGGTGAGGTAGAGTGAATTGGCAGAAGAAACACTTTTGAAATTGCAAAGAAAAGCACAGCATACTTTAGTAGCCAAGTCAATATATACTCAAAAAAGAGAGTGTATTGTCAAGGCAGAAAATATATGAGTTGTACATCTGTATCTAATTTCAGCTTCATCACTTCCAATTAACACCTCTACAATCCATCTTGAAATTGTGAAGTACTTCTTAACTCTTTCAACTTTTTAACTCTTTTGATGCGAAGGTGGTTACACCAACCTAATGCCCTGGATTTCCTCCAGGCTCCATGTTAGAACCAGTTCTCTTCAACTCCTTCATAAATTACTTGGACTCAGAGGTATACTAAGAAAGTTTGCTGATAATACTAAATTAGAAGGAGCTCTTGACTCTCTTGAAGGCAGAGAGAGCTTTCAGAGAGACCTAGACAAATTAGAGGGAGGGGTAATCACCCAGTACAGAATCACAGAATAATTAAGGTTGGAAAAGACCTCCAGGGTCACTGAGTCCAACCTTTGATCAATCAACATCTTCTCAAATAACCATAGAACTAAGTGCCATGTCTAGTCATTTCATGAGCTCTTCCAGGAACAGTGGCTTCGCCACCTCTCTGGACAGTCTATTCCTGTGCTTGACAGCCCTTTCAGTTAAGAAATTCCTTATGTCCAACCTGAATAACCATATGGAGTTTAAAAAGGGCAAGTACCAGATTTTGCACCTGGTACAAGGCAACCCTGGACAGATTGGGGAATGAGATGCTGGAGAGCAGCACTGCAGGAAAGAACCTGGGGGGCCTGGCAAGCTGAACCTGAGCCAGCAGTGCCCTGGAGCCAGGAGGGCCAACCCTGTCCTGGGGAGCATCAGGCACAGCATCACAGCCAGGCAAGGGAGGGGATTGTCCTGCTCTGCTCTGAGCTGGGGCAGCCTCACCTCCAGTGCTGGGGGCTGGTTTGGGTGCCACAATATAAAGGAGACATTAAGCTCTTAGAGAGTGTCCAAAGGAGGGCAACAAAGATGGCCAAGGGCCTTGAGGGAATCTATATGAGGACCTGATGAGATGCCTTGATTTGCTCAGCCTGGAGAAATGGAGACTGAAGACAGACCTACTGCAGTTACAACATCCTCATCAGCGGAAGAGCAGGAGCAGGCACTGATCTCTTCTCTGTGATGCCCAGTGACAGGACCCAAGGGAATGGCCTGAAGCTCTGTCAGGGCAGGCAGGTATCAAGAAAAGGTTTTTTACCCAGAGGGAGGTTGGGCACTGGAACAAGCTCCCAGGGAAGTGGTCACAGCACCAGCCTGGCAGAGTTCAAGAAGACCTTGGACAATATTTGTAGGCACATGATGTCATTTTTAGGGGTGTTCTGTGAAGGGCCAGGGGTTGAAATCTATGATCTTTGTTGGTACCTTCCAACTGAGGATATTCTGTGACATGGCATACAATGTAATGCAATTTTTCTTAATATTTTACTAAGAGAATACTTATAAAGAACTCCTAATAAATCTGGAAGGTATCATCATGAGAGAACACTTCTGACATAGATATGGTAGAGAAGGGAAAGAGAAGAAAGAAAGAGGATGCATATAAGATGCATGTGGAAATTAAAAGTGACTATGAAAAAAAACTCTTTACTGTTGTTTTCAAGGGATAAAGCCCATGCTGGTTTTATTTTCATCTAATAAGTATGTATCTTTTTAAAATATACCATTCATATCTAAAAACTTGCCACTTGATTCTCAGTTCTTGAAAGATGACTAGCTCCATGCTGGTTAAAACCCAGAACTGTCTCTCAAGGGCACTCCATGCTTATTCCAGGCCATTTACACATTTATTCTGATACTATCAGTGGGCCCAGACAGCTCTCCTTCTAGCACTCAGACAATGGTCTCTTCTATATTTTGGGAGATGTGATCAAATCCATGTAATTTCCTAAGCAACATTCATTTCCAAGCAAAAAAAGAGTTAATTTAAAACCTTAGGAGACTTAGTCATTCACAGGGAAGGACAATGCAACCTACCGTTGAACCTGCCTTCTGCTTAATATTTAAGCAAAATATTTCTCTTTGAGAAATGCAAACATTATGAGGCACATTTGTCTTTCACTGGTAATATATATCCTTGAACTGGATTTATCTAATCTATTTTGATCCAAAGATTGCACCATTTCCTCATCCAAAATCAATCTAAACACCAGCCACAGTGCCCAGACAGAGTTACATCCTTAAAACCTCTTTCATATAGAAATAGCATTTTAGCCATAAAGAATTCAGGACATAGCATATGATTTTCAAAAACATTATGCCCTGTCCCAGCTGTGGTTCCACCAGTAGCAAGTGATACAGTGATGCCTCTAGAGGCTACCTAGAACAGGGGCTAGACAGTGTTAAAGGAATAAAGTAGGTATTTATTAAAAGGCCTCCAAAGGATATGCCTTGGGCAGTACAAGAGCCCGGCTTTGGCTCTACCCAAGATAGACCCAAGGGGGACGACTGGTCAGGAATTTTCACACTTTTGTAAGTTTTGGCCCATTTCCATATTGGAGTTAATTGTCCAATTACAGCTCCAGGTGATGAAGTCCCATCCTCCCAGACTACTCTCCTCAGTTCGCTGTTGTTTATACTTTTGGGCCTGAAGCTGCAGCAGTGCCCTTGGTTCTCAGGCTGGAAAAGGATTGTTTTTTCTAACTAAACTGTGAAGAGAACTTACTAACACTTTATATGAAGTTCAAGTTACATACTAATGCAGTACAGAACCTGGAAAATATGGAAGCTAAAATTTAAGGCATTACTTCCCCCTTTTAGAGGCTTGATAAGGCCTCTACCTTGGCATTACTACTAAGGCATCTGCTTAAGGCATCAACAGCATGACTTGTGATGTGATCATATCCAACCAGAACTAGATATTCTTCACACTGATCAAGTTTCTGCTTCCATGAATCTTATTATCATGCATATCAAGACACGATATTTCTCAAGCACTTTTCTTACCCATTTTTCCTTTTCTAGTAATAATCCTTACAAAGAATTAGGGCCTTGTTTTGCAATATATGTCAGAAAATTCAACTTGTCTTTCTGTAGGTTGCCATGTAAACAGTAGAAACAAATAGAATATATTCTCACTCCTGTTTTGTGCTTCCCTAGTCCTCTGCGATTTGTGATACATCAACACTTACAGTGTAAGACATGATAAGCAGGCAGATTTGAGGCAAATGTACCTTGATAATAATGCTACTTTTAAAACCAGGAGTTTGTTTGACTTGTAAGTTTACCCACCCAAATCATGTCTGGAAGAGAGGGCAGCTCCTGTGATGGCACAGATCAGTTCAAGCCATGGCACACTTTACTTACATATTAGTCCTAAACCCAAATGTTTTTATGTTACCCATCTAAACAGACATTTCACTTAGCGTCCATAACATTGACATTTGGTTTCCAGAAACATGTTTTAATCTGTCTTTTACTGGTTTAGATGTCTTTTTCACATATTGAGACACATTTCTATCTTGCCTGAACAGAAGATACAGTTAGAACCTGGGAATTCACATAATCTCTTCCACATGTCTTGGAATATCTAGTGGTTTTCATAATAACCCAGCTCCAGAAGTCAGTAGAAACATATCTAAAATGATACTTCAAATCCTTAGAGATTAGGTGAGAGTTTAAAAATGCAACTTGTGATTTAAAATACGGAATGGTAATAAAAAGCATTCAAACTCACGTTTTTCCTTGACCTTTTTTGAACTTTCAATATTTTCTTTGTCCTGATCAATGCTTTTTGAATCTTTAGAACTGGCAAACGTACTACTTTACAGCATCGTTAATATTTTGAACATGGCTATGTATGATTAGCCATCACAACTTCAGTATTTATCCTACCTTGCATTTGTAAGCAAAATGTGAGCCTGACACTGAAAAAAATCTCAGCTATTATGTACAGCTTTGATATTAAGTTTTGTTTCAAAAAAGTCCCAAGAGCTACATCCACAACCTATTTTGATCATAAGATTATCAGACCAGAGAAGAAATGTGAATTATTCATTGCAATCATAATGATTCAATGTAGAAGGTAGTTAGGGGGGACTGTCAAACCACTTTATGATATTTTGGGCCATAACCTGTTCTGTGCCATTTGCTCCTAGCATCTATGATTAAGACAGTGTCCTGGAAGCTGGAGGGTTGCAATTAAAGTGTATTGTATTTAGCAATCTTTAGTGGCATGTATTCCCCTGAGGTTACTGCAAATTGCTGCATGAATTTTATTGCATCCCTCAAGGCTGTCCAACTAAACAAGAAATTTCCTCTCTCGGCTGCAGAAATAAACTGTTCCTTTGCATGTAAAAAGTGAAAGGGATTCCTATCCCTCAGAAGAACCATAACAGAAGAAACAAAAGACATGTTATGTGCAGGAGGGCGCTGGACTTTGGCAGCTACTTCAGGCAGTGAGGCAGGGTGAAACAACAGCTTGTGTTACTGGCAGGGGTGGCCAGTTTCTCCCAGAACCTTTTACACATCAACACTTTTGTTTGCTCAGCAGTTACACAGAGTTCACTAGCTCCAAACTGAGACACAACTTCCAAATGGAAAGATCTACATGATATAAAAAGAAGTAAAATGGAAGAAGTGAAAATGAAATTTATTAATCCACCAATAATGCATAAAACATTCATTTTTGATGTGCCACAATATCACCCCCTCCATATATTTTTATATTTAAAAATAAATCAAACACTGAACAAATTAATTACAAACATAATTGAAATAATACATTTACTATCCTAATGGCTTTTCAGATCAAGAAATTTAATTACTTTCCTACACACTGAAGAACAGAAATTTGATAATCAGGAGGGAGGGAGCACCTCAGTTCTAAACTCCTGTTACAGCTCTAGTTTACCAGGTAATGAAAATTTTTAATTTTGAGTCATCAGTGTAGATTTTACGCATAAATCCTTTCCTCATCTACCCTTCTTTCAGAGATGCAACTTAGGGCTTAAAAGAACTAAATAAGAAAGATGCTGATATTTATGGTTGAAAACAGTGAAAGTCAGAATTAGGAGTGCTACAGGCATCAAGCCCTCTGATCTTTCGTTTTTATAAGCAGTTTCAGTTGACAGATAGAGAACATTAGTTGCTTAAGAAAAGACAATATTCATGGTCTAAACCCACAAACATTGTGGTCAGATGTAAAACTGAAAGAAATGTTAAGATTGTGGGGTTTATATTTAGGTTGAATGTTAGTCGATTAATTGGGTATATTTGACCACATGCACTTTGTATATTTAATTGTAAAATTGCAAGCAAGCATAGAAACACACATATTATGATAGGTATAAAACTACTGCTTATTCTCCTGCCATTGGAATGGCACCAGAGCTCATTTTTCTCAGATGCTGGCAGAAGATTATTGAAACTAAGGTCCTCACTGTCGATCAGTGACAACGAGGAGAACATTTAATCTTGAACTACTATCAATATCAGTAGTGCAATGTTAGCTGCAGTACTGCAGCATCTTAGGCTGGGGGGAAAGGTTTGTACTGTGTAATCTGTCCATCACAACATATCTGCAAAGCCTAGAAGAAATCTTATTAATGGTGCTAGGTAGCTCTGTTTCTAGATCACAGAACTTAAACATGAATGAAAATTATCATAACATAAAACATTTAAATTTGATGTTGTGTAAAATTACAAATGAAGTAAACTCTTCTAAATTAAAGTATCTTACTTGCATCCTTAGCTGAAATTTACAATGAACACTTAACTGGAATACAGAAATAAGAAAATAGAGAAATTACCTCCTTATTTTCCTAGTAGAAAAAAATTATTATCCATGATATTCCTTGTGGAATGCAATATTTCATCTTGTGCAGTCAACAAATATAAGTGAATATATACCAACCTGCCTTTTTTGTGTAGAATTACTGCATTTTTATTAGCAGTACAAAGTGCAGTATAAAATCAACAGCTATGTGCTGGGTACAAAGTTGCTTTAAAATAATGCTGAGGGTCTAATCAGCGGGTGTAGCAGGGGGAGAGCATTTTATACTTTTTTGGCTTTTATTTCCAAATATCCTACATTAGTATGACTTCTTTTGTAGGCAGGAAAAGTCAAATATGATTCCTTCAGCTGCTACTCAGCTTCACTCTTGTATAAGGAGTCCCTTTATTCCTCACACAAGAGGACTAAAAATCACAAAATCCTCTGAAAACCTGGCTGTACTGTGTCTTTACTATATTACAATCCAGTTGTGTTCTTGTAACAAAGAACACGGGTCATTAATCAAATCCTAGGGTTTTTCTCTTGGACAGCCATATGTGCTTCTGAATTCCATCTGTAATACAAATAGTAAGATTTGTTTAACTAAAAGACCTCTGTTTAATCAAATTATCCACCCTCTGCAGTATTGGTTCTGGCGTACTATAACATTATAATTACTTTTAATGAATTTTCTATTTCATGGAGGAAGGATGGGGAGTTTGATTTTAAAAATCCATTGCAATGTTTTATGTCACATTACTAATTGCTATTTAAGAATGAACTATGGTAAGATGATTTATTGATGGAAAGAAACATTGAAAAATTAGGCAACATCAATTAGTACAGTAAAAAGTAAATGTCATGAAAGAAATTAAAATACAAATCTTACATCTACCTTGTTGCACCAGGAGTCATTATTACAATATGAAGATGGTATTTTTGTTAAATCAGAGGCGTGTGTATAAATTATCCACGAAGAGGAGATTACATAAAGTTATCACTGTGCTAGAATGTCCTTTTTAAGCTAAAAAATGTGAGTTTCTATCAAAAAATTATACACTATGAAATTAAAATCTCAGACCATAAGTAATAGAAACAAACTAGAAGCAAATTCACAAGTAAGACAAAATTATAAACTGAGTGATGGGACACATATACAGAAGCTGCACCAATATTACTTCTGGATTTACTAGCCCATCTGCCTCTGAAGATTTGTCTCTTCAACTCAATTGCATTAATGTGAATGAGGCTTTAGAAAAGGAATTGGTATTAAGCTGCCAAAAAAAGATTCAAAACAAACAACAAAACCATTACAGAAATCTAAGTACATGTAAAATAAAAGTCTAACTAACAACAAAATATATGTCACCAAAATCCTACCTAGACAACTGCCTCTTTCAAGGATTACCATGAAAGGAAAGAAACAGATGATCTTTTATTTTGTCATGTTAAAGAAGAAGGTAATTTATGTCCGAAAGGGTTACTATGCACTTCTGATCCTGTGCTGCCTTTGTATTCTGTGTATTGCAATGTCTGGATAATTCTATGGTGTGATAGGTCTGTACTTGAGATCCAAACCAAGCTAATGCTTCCACCAAAGTTCAGTGACTTCTCTGCATGTTAAAATTGACATATCCTTGCAGGTTTTCAGATATCTTTTATCAAAAGTGTTAGGAGGATAATCTGGATTATATCCAGAATAGGGGACTGCCTCCATGTCTGCTAGCTATTTCTTCTCCTTGTTCAGCTATTAGATATTCATTACAGAGCTGACATAACTGGTGTACAAGTTGCAATCTGCAAGTGTAAACTGAGCATCAAATGAACACCCCAAAGTCTGCAGAGGTCTTCAGGGCCTAGAAAAGTTGTGGTATTAACTTCTCGTCTGAGATGCAGAAAAGGAGGAGGTATAACCTTTTTTTGGGGTTTGTGGAATTTTTTTAAGAGAGAACAAAACCAGGAAAATAGCAATATTTTTCTGATGCTGGTATCTGATCTATGCAGATCAAAGTTCCTCATAGGTAGAAGATCATGAGATTTTTTAAATTCCAGCGTGGTCTTCAGCCCATAAGAGTGTACAATCCCAGTAGATGGAGGACAGACTGGTCAGACTTTTTCTTTGGACAGACTAAAAAGGAGAAAAGTAGTACTGCTCTTCTAAAGGCTCTTTTTTTGCATTCTGATTTATATGGCTTGTAGCTGTCTGTACAGTTTGTGGACATTTTCCCCACAGTTAGTATGTTCACAAACTCTCTTTTTACAAGATTGTAGGCAGAAGAACTGTGAGAACAGTTTTAAAATGTGGAGCCCTCATAGGTACTTACTCCTGTAAACTGACTTAGCTCTACATAAAAAAATATGCTCAGATTTTGAAATAAGTCTTTTAATAAAGCATGTGGTTTCCAGTTAATTCCCTTAACTGGCTGGTATTTTAAATTAAAACATTTTTATTTTTCAAGGGAATATTGGCACAGAATAAAATGTGAATCATTTTTCATTTGGATGCATTCCTAAGGTTATCCTTTCTAATTCCATAATTAGGGGCAAGATAGAGACAGTGAAAATCAAACAGAAAAAAATGGACACTCACATTGCTACATTTAGGCAATAAATACAGTATTTCAGTTAAAGAGAGAAAGAGCTTATTTCTATCCTTAATGATGCCTAGCACCTCTGGAGAACCTTTATGAAGTCTGGTTCAACAGACAGAGAAACACATATTAAGTCTCAGAGAGCAAACCCTTGTACAAATCGTAATTCACTGTGAGCTCTTCAGATAAAGCAATTCATCCATAAAAATTTATAGCAGTTTTAGGAAATGTATTAGTGTGGAGAAACCACTTGAAATCAAAGTTTCCTGTAGTAAAAGTAAAGTAACACTTTACTAAATTAATGTGCTCTGCATCTAGTCCTTCCGACTTGCAATTATTCATTTGGTGTGGTGAATGACACTGCTTTTCCTGAAGATGGTGATGTAGCAGCTTTCCTCCCTGAAGAACAATGCATGGTTTGGACATGTTAGTCACACCTACATCTGGCCCATTTAATGTGATTGATACCAGTACTTTATTGTCTTGGTTATAGTAGTAAACACAATCTCTGTCTTTATTACCCATTCTTCCTAGATAAAACTATGATGGTTGTTATGCAGCTCTTCCTCAATACTCTAAACTTTAAATAATTAAACAAATATATATATTAAATACACTGCTAAAGTCCTTCATCTCCTAGGAATTATATCTCTGGCTTGTTTCTGTAGGTAACTCCAACCTAAATTGTACATTTTTCTCTTGAGCTACCTGTGGCACATACAGACAGTGGCATCCAGCTCACAGAAAGAGAATAATCCAACTCAATATAGTACAACACAACACAAAGCTCTGCTGGTTTTCCCAGAAGCAGCCAGACAATGTGATTATATTGCTCCAATACCAAAACTAGTTCATTTTTCACTAACTTAGCTGTCTTTGAATTGTTTCACTTTTCTCATTGCAGACTGTGCAAGTTCTTCACAAAAATCAATGCATATGTAGAGATGAATAATAATCAGATGCAGTGGAAATTGGTTTGCTGAATAACTGCCTCTTAGGAATTCTTGACTAAACAGGATCAGTTGGCAGGGCATTTAACCTCATTTTTTGAGATTCCTGTACAAAGCAGGGATAATGATAGAGTCACTATATAGTTTTCTTTCATTAATTATGCCAGAATGTTTTAAAATCTCAAAGCAAAAAATTTGTTAGCAACATAACATATAATATATGACTCATCTCAGGGTCAGTTTAGGCTGCATGAAGACTCCTCATAATTTTATGATCCATATGTAGCAAATTAATGGTGAGTGAAAGGAAAAAATATTAGTAGGATGAGCATTTTTTCTGCCTCAATGTCAGAAATGTGAGTACTCTCTTCTGTAATTACTCTTAAAGAAAAATCTATTAAGGAATTCTTCTGGTTTTATATTTTCTCAGGATTTCATGAAGCTGATTTACAATCTACCTTTCAGCAACACTCATAATATTTATATTTTATATCCAAACAGTAATCCAGATCTATCCATTTTAATAGACATTCAACTCAGACTATAAAGTTAATTAACTTTTACAATATTTAGAAATGAGTTTAGACATCCTCAGACCTTGGAATCAGAGACATTAGCCACATCAAATGATTTTACAGGCAGTTTGGTTAATGGGGCTATAATCTCGCCATAACAGCCTCTTTGGGCTTGGGCCAAGGTAAGCATTTTAAACATGCCTCCTTCCTCTGTCAATAGCTGACTCAGAACTTCAGAAGAAAAAAAGGATCCCTCAAACTTAGAGAAGAAAAGGCATGACAGTGAAAATCTTGATTAATTTTGCAATGTCCTTGTACTTTTCTGTGACCTAACGGGAAGATTCTACATAAAGAAACTTCTATCAGTTTGAGAGACAGCCCTCTTTTCTGCATTAAAACCACATTACATATTTGACAGTAACTCCTAAATTACTTAAGATGTCTGCTTCATTATTTGCTCTTTTCAGGTGTTAAATGTAGGTATGATAAATTATAAAGACAAGAGGTAGTAGGCACAAATTAGAGTACCTTGAAATTCCATCTGAAAACGAAAAAACACTTTTACTGTGGGGGTGGTCAAACATTGCACAGCTTGTCCAGAGAGATTGTAGGGTATTCATTCTTGGAAATATTCAAAGCCTGATTCTACACATTCCTTGTCAAACTGTTATAGCTGTCCCTGGTTGAGCAGATGGATTGACTAGGTGACCTCAAGAGATGCCTTCTAATTTCAAATGATCCTCTGCTGAAAAACAGGATTGGACTGATTTTATTTTAAAATTAAATCTGAAACTGTATTTTCAAATAATCTGGTAACGGGATGGGAGAAAATTAAGACTGAAACACAGAAGAAACATAGAAAATCTCTGTGTGCTTAAAGTCCCCGCTTTCAGCTTAGTGCTGTATTTTTAGCAAACTCCACTATGAAGCCCTTGGGTTGGACACAGCTCTTTCTAGCTGACCCCAAAATAGACCCACCACTGGCCAAAGCTGAGCCCATCAGCAATTCCAGTGGTACTTCTGTGATAAGATATTTAAGAAAGTGTACCAATTGCTGCGTAGAAGCTGTGTAAGACAGAAGAAACACGTAAGGTTAACGGGTCTGCAGACATCAAGCTCAGTGAAAAAGGAGAGGAAGTGCTCCAGACACGGGAGGAGAGCCTCCCCTGCAAACCATGGTGAAGCAGGCTATTTCTCCAAGGCAGGAGGAGGATCCCACACTGCAGCAGATGAACATACCCTGAAAGAAGCTGCAGTCTGTGGAGAGCCCACACTGGGGTTCCGGCAGGAACTGCAGCCCTCTGGAGGGAGCCTATGCAGGAGAAGGTTTTCTGGCAGGAGCTGCTGTCTGTGGTAATGCTGGGAGTAAACCATTCCTGAAGGACTGCAGCCTGTCAGAAAAGACCCATGATGGAGCAGTTCCTGCAGCACTGCAGAATGTGGGAAGGACACACCTTGGATAAGTTTGTGAAGAAATTTATCCCATGGGGACCATTTTGTTCATACACATCCAGCCCACCACCACCTCTCCTGTAACACAGAGGACAGAGTCAAAATGCATATAGGCCTTCCCACTCCCTCTTTCTGAGCTTCCATGGCAATGTAAAAGCAGTTCTGTGACTCCTTAGAGTTGAGCAGGAGAAACTTTTTGGTTTCCCATAAAAAGAACAAGCTCGGAAAAAAGTGCACTCTTCATGCTTGGTTTTGGATTTTTTTTTAATATAAATACTTTTTTCTTAAAAATGGAACCAAAGAAAGCATTTTCATGAGCCACCAAAACAGGTACTGCATGTACCTAATCATCTTGACTTCATTTTGTTCAGATGGTCCTAGTTAACCTTGGAAACACTGACATCAAATGTTTATCAACAATGAAGATCACTCTTATTTAGTGGAACAAGTCCTTAGGATTAACATCATCATTACCTTTATCTAATCTAATCTAATCTAATCTGATCTGTTTATAAATTTGACTAAATAAAGATACATTTTTATTCTGAAATAATATATCTTTTTAATTATTCTTATAAAATTTCTCTCAAGATAGTGGTAGTAGCATCTAAACTGCCTGTATTTTCCATGTATCTGAAGAACACATGTTTACAAACACTTCAGTTTATTTAGTAAAACAAATTGTTGTCAGCAGCCGGTTTTGAACATTCCCATATGATCATAGCCACCCTTAGAAAATACAGTATTGAAATCATATATGGCAAGCTGCAAGTCAGAGTGACATTTATTTAATGTCTTATACAAAGTAAAAATTTGGGATTTGGGGGTTTTGCTGCTTTTCTTTCTTTTTCCACCCTAAAAATCTCTGAATCAGAAAGACAAAGTTCAAGGAGTGAAAGAAAAAATATTTAGGTAAGCTGAGCAATGAGATAGGAGTTCTCATTACCAAAAACAAATACAGAACAAGAGTCTGGGTAATTTGTTTTTTTAAGGGAAAAAAAAAGTCACCACTTTTTAAAAATTTGAATCTGTTTCAATTTGTTTGAACTTATTGTCTTATTATGCAACTGTGTTACAAATATCAGGAAGACTTAGAACTGAGATGTGTTAGCTGATACCCAAAAATGTCAGTGAAATTACCAGTATTTCCATTTCAAGCAGAGATACAGAAGCTGAGTCTGTTTATGCATCTCTTATGCTCTCCTGCCTTTTGCATTTGTACACCTAAAATGTCACTCATGTAAGCTTTCACAGGAAGCAGGTATTACGAGATAAAAAGTTAATTGATTAATAACACTGTAGTATAAGAGATACATGTATAACCATAGCAGCTTTTGAAAGAGAACAAATTCTAAATTAAAATATTATTGTTTTTAATCCACAATACCTAGCTGAGAATTAATCTCAACAGCCCTGAATTCTTTTTTCCATTAATTCTTTAAATCTTGCTGTAATTGCTTTCTGAATCTTGTTCTGTATCTCAGGCAGTATAGGGAAGCCATTTCAGCAGTGTCCTGTTAAGCAGAAGGTCTCATAAGAGTAACTAATTTATTCCAGGGTGTTGTGGGTAACCCAAAATGCTACTGTATTCCATATCTATCTAAATTGCTGCTGTATCTCTAAGACCCCACAGCCAGGACCTTGGGTCCTTGAAAAGTTGGAAGCATCAAAACTCAACTTTGTCTCTCTCACTTGGGGCTGTCTTTGCTCAAGGAAGAGAGTCTGCTTTTGGGCTTTTTCCCTTCTCTTTTGCTCCTTCCTTGCACCTTGGACTGCCTTGGGGTGAACCCACAGGCGCCTAAGTCGTGGTGCTGTGCAGGGGGACCGGGGGCCCCGCTCTGGTCAGAGTCTCTGCAGCTCACCAGCAGCGCCTGGCCAAGGACGGGAGGCACCCCCTGCCCCAGCCCAGCTGCTTTGCCTTGCCTTGTCTGCCATCTCCTGCCCTGAGCAAGGCAAACTCCCTCCAGGAATTCCAGCCCTTGACAGACCACAAGCTGCCTTTGGACCTCCAGCTGCCAGAGAGATAAGAGAGGAGGAAGGCGGCAGATACCATCTTCCCTTTAGAATCATGCACTCAGCTCTGGAGCACCATCTTTTGTGGGGAAAGGGGCTTCAGGGGGACCATTTCAAGTCCTTCTTTATAGTATTTCTTTATTCTTTGTTCTTTATTCTTTCTTATAGGGTTCATGAGATTTGGCAATTTTGTTTGTAGAGGTTATTTAGTATTATTTCTTGCCTATTGCTGTCTAGATCATTAGTAAACTGCTATTTTTTCACTTGTATCTGTCTCTTATTGGTGGAATCTATATTCGGGTTGGTTAATGTCATGGGGGAAGACATGATATTAACTCATTCCAGAATGCCTACGTCTTAAATTGTCTCAAACCAAGACACAGGGCAAAAATATACACATACTAATTTTAAATTTGCACAGGGAATTGATTGCTTAGCTATCCTCTGGGGGAAAAAAATGAAAAAGACAAGCTTAAGAAGAAATAAAATATTTTGTTGAGTCATGGAGTGCATGCATCCCCACCTCCTGGTCAACTGTGGCCCTGTTTTAGCCTATACCCTGCATCAAATGTAGTGCAGCCAGCAAGTCAAGGGAGGTGACTCTTTCTCTCCACTCTGCCCTTGGGAGATCCCCACCTGGAGCACTGCTTGCAGTTCTGGCACCGCCCAAAAAAAAAATGACATGGAACTGTTGGAGCAAGTCCAGAGGAGACCACGAAGTTGATAATGAGAATGGAGCACCTTCCCTGTGAGGTCAGGAAGAGGAAGTTGAGACTGCTTACCCTGGAGGAGAAAAGGTTGCATGGAGACCTCATAGCAACATTCTAGTATCTGAAGGGGGCCTACAGGGAAGCCAAAGAGGGATCCTTCTTCAGGAACTGTAGTAACAGGACACAGAAGAGTGGCTTCTAACTGAAAGATGGTAGGCATAGATATTAGGAAGAAAGTCTTCCTACCATGAGGTTGGTGAGGAGCAGGTTGCCCAGAGGCTGTGGATGCCCCTTCCCCAGAAGTGTTCAAGGTGAGGCTGTACAAGGCTTTGAGCACCCTGGCTCTTCCTATCTGTGCCAGTAGGGTTAAAACTAGATTATCTATAAGATCCCTCCCAAACCAAACCACTCCATGATTCTATGATTCTCCATCACTTTTCTGACACAGTTGGATGTGGTCAAAGTGTTTCTCACCAAGCATTCATCCATTCTGAACCTCTTTTGGATATGGCAACACAGTTTGAGATAAGGGATTTAGGGAAGGAGCGGGAAAATATAAAGTACAGCCCAAGTGCCTAGATTGATTAGATTGAAAAGGATTGTTACTGGTTGTTTCAGTTGTATTTATGTATCTGAACCAATGAGATTTTAGATGGAATAGGTAAGAGAGGCTTTGCATTTGTCTTAACTGTAGGGTGGCCTAAGATTTCAGTGGTAAGGCTTTTGATCAAATGTGTCCTCTTGGATCAAAGACGTCAAATCACAAACATTAGGCCCCAGGAAGCTAAAGTGAAGAACATGGGCAGAACAGGCTACTGCCCTGAAAGAAAATAGACAAGACACCTTACTCAGATTTCAAAGCTAGACTTTAGGATGAAGTCACATGAACAAAGAAATGAAAAAAACAGTTTTCCCTGAAAGTATAGAATTTTTAAACTTTCAAAAGTACATACACAGAGATTATGCTACAATGGCTTTTCAGGGCTACATGGCTGTAATTTAAAATAAATATCATTCGAAAACTTACCTTTGAATATTTTTAGTTGAATCATGGATTACAGGCTTTCCTTGTGTTTGTAAGTTTGTATATTTCCCTTGAAAAACATCAGCATTTCAATTTTAGATATAACTGCTGCATTCTTACTTCAGTTCTTATATATCACTTGGTGAATCCTGTCAAGAAATATTCATTATTTGTTCTTCATTGTGGATGATCTGGACAGCACTCCTCTCTAAACAAATCCAAATTATTGTACAATAAACCATGATTTATGATGAAGATTTTCCTGCTTACATGATCACAGTTATGTTTCAGATTACTTACCCATGTACAGCACTTTTTAGTAATAGTCAATTCAAAATGCTTTCAGTTTTACAGTTACAAATTTATGCTCCTATTTTCCTGTTCCTTGTTGCTTTATATTACCAAATGCCTTTCAGATTTACTATGCTTCATCAATAAGAGATGTCATAAAGTCTTAGAACTGCTTGCTCAATATTACTACTCGTAAAGATTATGTTGGTCTGAGAGTGATAGCTTTTTCATTCTACTAACAACTTCTTCTAAACAAGAAAAGAAAGGTTTTATTTTTTTTCTGTTATGGCAGTAAGAACAACAAGACCTAATTATATATCCATTACTTTCAACTAATCTTTTTAAGAAAAATAATACTGTATGTGCTTTTTTCTTTTTAAGTAATGGATAGGTTCCCTGTTGTGGTGTGCTGTTTAGTTTAAGTTCTCCCCACATATCATACGGTTGATTCCTATGTTGCACCCCCAGGTTCTGTATAAAATGGTTTGTTCCCTTCCCGCCTTGAGCCCTTGTCCATTATCCCAAACCCCTCCCTTGTTCCAGAACGTACCTTGTCTGTTACCCTAAACCCATCCTCGTCAATCCCCCTTTACTCCTCCCTTTGTTCTAGAATCTTCTGTGTTAATCATCCCCTCTTTGTAATATGATTTGCTGTTGTGTATGTATCCCCGCCTATGTTTCCCCTATTGGTTAATGTTATGTGAAGCCCAACCCTTTCTAACGCCCCCTGGTTAAGTCCATTGGATGATCAGTTGTACCCTCCCCCGGGGGAGGTCTCCTATTTAAGTTCGAGTCAGGCAGGTTTCCCTGGCCTTTTGTGGTTCTCCCTCCTCGTTCAGAGTTGCACCCAACCCAATAAACCCTTCCCTGGAACCATAAAAGGTCTCTCCTGCGACTCTTTACTCGCCTCTGGACGCTTAGCTGAAGCTACAGCTCACGTAGAGCTATACTTCTACTCCAGATTCCCCTGGATTCTGGGGAGAAGCCACTCTCGGTGCAGGCTCACCTGGGAGCTAGCCGGGCGCCCTGTGGGAGTGGGCAAACAGTGAGCCATGTCAGTTCCCCCAAAAAGTATCCATACTAGAAAATGTTTATTTATATTTGCACAACGGGAAATGTCAAGATTATTTTGCATATAATTTGTTCATCAGTTCCAAAAGTCCTAAGTTGCAGGAGAAAAATACAGAACAACTTTGCTTGATGGCAAAATGTTATACAAAATCCACTGTAATTCAGAAAAATCTTTGTTATTGAAAATAATGAGCCCTTTACTGCAACACAACTCATTATGACTGAAAAAGAAATGGTGAAATCCTTCAGGTATACTACTGAAAAGTCTTTTCTCTAAAGACATCTTTTAGATTTGGAAATAGAAAATAAGTTGGCAGTGAGAGTCTCAAAAGTGGAGGGAAAAGAAAGAAAATTCCCTTGACTTTCATCTGCATCAGCCCATGAGAAACTTATGATGTGATGTACTTTGACCACTCCTTATTAAACATGCGAGTACTGCTATAAAATATTTTAACAGAGTGGGACTGCACTGTGTTATTTTTTTAATAATAATTTACTTTCTTTTAATTTTCACAGACAGTGGGAACTAGACCCACTTTAAAGAAGCAAGCAGGCTTACGAAGAATTTACACCAAACCTTTCAATGAAAAAAATGCATGCCTGAAATACTGCTGTCACCATAAATGTATGCCTACTGAGTTTGGAATTTAATATGAGTATTATAAAAGATGTTATTTTGGCCATGTGTCTTACTGGGCATGGCAATAACTGGAAAGCAGGTCCAAAAATGCAATATAACATTTCTAGGTTTGTATATTAAGGTACAGCAATGACTACTTATTAATAAATTTATTAAAGAATACAATTCCCCCAAGTACAATCAACAAAGCTGAAGAGAGAAGTTTCTTTTTACCTGTACTGTCACATGATAGAAAATCCTCTGCAATATTACTTTCATCACGCTGAAAACAATAAAAATAACCTAACTCTTTGTGCTGCTTAACTTTCTTCACAAAATAAAGAAGCTAATGTGAGGCTATTTTGGTTTTGTGATTAATATATAGATATTATGGAGACGTTTTTGGTATTGCTGAGCACTACTTGCACAACATCAAGGCCTCATCTGCCTCTTACACTGCCCCACCAAGGAGTCTGTTGGGGGTGTGTGGGGAACTGAGAGGAGCTGCAGCCAGGACAGCTGACCCCAACTGAGCAAAGGGATGTTCCAGACCATGACATCATGCTGCATTTATAAGGTGGAAAGAGAAACTGGGGAAGTTCACCGTGGTGCTGTTGGTCTACTCAAGTAATAGTTACATGTGATGGGGCTCTGCTCTTTTGGGGATGGCTGAACTTCCCATGCAAAGTGGTGAATGAATTCCATGTTTAACTTTGCCTCTGTGCATAGTTTTTGCTTTATCTATTAAACTGTCTTTATCTCAACTCACCAGTTTTCTTATTTTCAGACTTCCGATTCTCTCCTGCATCATAACAAGGAGAGAGAGGAGATGGAGAAGAGTGAGAGAGTATCTGCACAGGGTTTAACTGCTGTCTGAGGCTAAGCCATGACAAACCTCCAAAAAATGAAAAGTTTATACTGAAATGGAAGACAGGACACAGACACAGTTCTTTGTTTTAGTATTTGTAATAGGTATCTGTTAAGAGAATTATTTTGCTAGTTCCCTTGCACAGTATTTAGCTTACGTAGTACTCTTACATAGTATTTAATATATTTATTAATAATAAATGTGTTATATTATGTCTCTTTCATGGCTTTTCAATAGGTTAGCAGATCAGTTATTTATCATGAAAAACAAAGTAATTTAAGGAACATAATGAATCCTCACTCTGAGGATTCAAAATATCAACTGTTCATGGTTCAAAGGGAAGCTTTTTAAAATACCCACATAGGTTAGGACTGAGCCTCTGAATCTCAGTTTAGAAGCAGTCAAAGTTTTCTTTTTACAAAACATGCAATTTGTCTACATTTCAGATATTTCAATAATTTTAAAATAAGACTTGATATACACTTGTTTTGAGGGAGGACTTTAATCGAACAAGTTTATTTTAAAATATGCTTTCCCCCATTATTTAAATCTGGTCCTTCTATTTATTTATTGGATATTTTAGGGCATGCACAGTTCAACTTAAGTCACTGACCTTTAGATGCTGAATTATAAAAGATATCTTGTATTTACACCCAGGGATGTTCTAGAAATAAAAACTTTAAAAAAGAGAAAAACAAAAAAACAACAATAACAACTACACAAAAAACCAAGCAAAACCAAGCAGACATTCATCTGACACCTTGAAACTCTCAACAGAGCGAGGTTTCCTAGCCAAGGTCTTTGCCATTTATACTGCATTGTGTGAAACGTAATTTAGTGTTTGTACAATATTATAAGTCCTGTTGCCTTTTTTTCTTCCTTATGATGATATCTAATAATCGTAAACATGGCTAACAAAGCAAAAATGACAGGCTTGAGTATGGTATTCTATATAATGTGCAGTTTCATTTGGATGAGATTGGCAGAGACAATAAATTCAGTATATATTGAACAGCAGCAGTCTTTCAGCTGAGTATAAATTGGCACTGCCGTCACACCCATCTGTCCAGTCAGGCTGTGGGAACATTGACTATGTCCTGCTACAACCTTTTTTTAAAAAATGTCAAATGTAATCCTTTATTAGACACCGAAAACAGCATTTTTGAATTCTATTTCAAACAGAGAGAAAAATGTTTCATACATATACTGCAATATAAAATAAAAATTTTTGCCAATTAAGAACAACTGTCTTTGGGTAGTTAATTATCATTACAATTCTGCCAGTGAAGCCCTGCTTCTCTGTGTACCAATGCTACTAGTATATTATCTACGCTCCTAATTGCCCTTTTTTTTGCTAACTTAGGGAGGAGTGATTTTTCAGGTATAATTCCAAACATTACTTTTTTTTCAAATTCAAAATCAAGCTGGTAGATACAGTTGGAAAATACTTTTATCATGAGGGCAGTCAGAACAGAATCATGGATATACTTCCTTGTCTCAGTGGAGACAGGCACACAACACTCTGGTTGCATGCAGGAGCAGCCACTTTTATTGAGTGTACTTCCCTTTATATAGAGTTTCCAAAATCTGCGTGGTTGGTGCTGCCTGGCTGGATTTGGTTGCCACCCAGCTTATGGACCAGCAGCTGTCTGTGTCCCTAATGACCCAGACTGGCTGAGTTATAATTAGGGTTATCTGTGCTGTGAGGCCTCCAGGCCAGCTGTTAGCCACCACACTTACTCAGTAACCCAAGGGAATGGTAGAGAGGTTGGAGCAGCAGCACGTTTAACCAGAATTTTCTGTATTAAGGAAGGATCGTCTTTGCCAATGGGATAGCATCCAGTAAATACCCCGTCTGAATGCTTTATTTCCACCTCTGAGAAGGTGAGTTGATCATCATCACTCACGCTCTTCAAAAGTTTTTACATTAACTAGAGGATAATACATAATAGAAAAAAGCATACATGCGTAATAGAAAAAAGCATACATGTATAGAAAAATACATGTAGGCATACATGTATAGAAAAATAGACTGTGTCAACACTGTCTTTTCTGAAGTGCTAGAACATCATTTAACATTTGGTATTCTGTTAAAGAGAATCAACATAATCCACTGTAAGATTTATATTTATGAGAATGCTTAATGAAGTTGAAATAATACCTGCAAGTGGAAATTATTATTTGAAACAAAAGTTATATGTATATATAGCCTAGCAATATAAGCCCTTTCTTAAAAATTCTTCAATCTTTTACAACTGTTTCTCTTCTCTATTTAAGAAACTTTTGTAGAAGCTATAGTTTTGTTACGCATTTAATGATAATGATACTAATAATATGGCGTTCTACTGTCCTTGACTCTCATAATTAATTTGCCACACTTCTTTCCCTGGCAGTTTGTTCTGTTCCTTATTATCCACAGAATTTCCCTATTACCAGCAAACATTCCCAATTCAAAGTTCATATTAAACAAGAAAATTTAATATATATATGCACAAAGTTATTTCTCATGCATTTTAATAATAAAAGTTATAACAAAAAGATCAAAACCATACTAATACAAACTCTAGGCTCTTACTGAATCTTAGTCCTTCTGGCAGTCTAGATGATTTTGATTGCAGAAGATCTCTTCATACCCGTGCCACATTTAGCCTAATGTATGTATTTCATAGTCAAATGCACGAAAAAAGAACCTGTGAGTTGCCAAGATTTTTAAAAAGAGAGATTGAATACAAGATATTGAATTCACTCCCATTCAGTAAAGTAAAAGCATGTAGCTGTGCAAGACCAACCTTGGCTATGACTTCTTTATTTTTCAGAAGAGTATGTTAAAACACAGGAACCAGGACCAAAAATATGTTACAAACTTACAGCTAATTATAGTTTTGCCATTTTTCACTATGCTGTTTTTTCCCTTAATCTTCTCCTTTTATTTTTTCATTCCTAGTTAGTGAAATATCTGCTTTGAAGTGAGAATATAAGGGAATCTTATTATTGGTTTGTTAATCAGTAATGAGTGGGTGAGACAGGTCAGAAATTCTTCTAGTATTTTCTCCCACTTATTTCCTTCCTCATTTTTATTTCTCTGCATAGTGCTTCTATTTTTCCTTTTCATCATAGAAAGTGAAAAAAGTTTAAAGAAAGTTAGACTTTATAATCTACTTTTCCAAAGAGCGCTTTTGCACACCCACTGCTCTACAACATACATGAGAAATTATTTTCCTGAATTTTCACTGCAGCCACTGAAATCCTTCTTGCAACATGAAAGTGTGTTCCTTTATTTTGATTTTCAATCAGTTGTTTGTAGTTAGTAGTTAGTCCCTTTACAGGTGGTCATACATTAAATCTTTCTGTCTTTCAGTGATGCCAGATCTGTCTCCATTTCTTCCATTGTCCACAAAATACTGACACTTTGCTTTCCACAGTATTTCACAGACAAGAAAAGAGAGCACCACAGGGCCATTATAGGAAACTGTGGCTCCTGGGAGGCAGATGGAATAAAGGAGAAAAACTTACAAAAAACGTAGGTCAAGCTCTGCGAAAAGAAAGGCTCCTCCATCTAACGTGATTTTACTTTTCTGTAAAACAAATTGGTTAATTAGGACTATCCTCTCTCAAAACTATGCTCTATCACCACAGGATTTTTTCTTAATGGAGCTCCTGGACATCTGTATCAAACTTGTTCAGCTCTAGTTTTCCTCTTTAATTGAAACTAGACTAAAATGAAGTAAAAAGCATGCTGAAGTTGCTGCTTCCTTTCTGCTATCTATTTCTGTGTGATAGTTATCAAAATGTTCAGAATTACTTTCTTCTCCCTAATCTTTATTCTCACGCAAGGTCACTAATGTGTCAATACTCAGAGCCATCTCTGCTGTTCCACCACCAGAAAGAATCTCTGATCCTCATGAACTTAAGCAGCTCTCCTTGACAAAGCAAATGCAGTCCCATTGACAGTTTCAGTCTTTTGATTACGGTTGTTTTTTTTCCCCTAGAGTAGGTGTAGAGAAGAAAAATCATGACTCAGCTGTCATGGCTCCAGCATCAAATAAAACTCAATTTTATAACAGGGTAATGAATGTCACATTGGTAGGGACTTGCAAAACCAGGAGAACAACATAAAGGAGGACTTATTCCCACTACTCAGTCTTGACTATTCACTTAAATCCTTGGCATCATAGTAGTAACTGGTGAGCAGTTTGGTTTCTAGAACCCTGAAATTTTGAAGTCCTACAGGAGATCAGTAAAAGTCATAAGGGATCAGATTTTGTTACTCTCAATAGAATTCCAGGCAGTGTTAATTCAGTATAGGAGAGCTCACCTGTTGCTTTCAGAATGCCAAAAACACACTGACAGTTTTGAACAGGATAACAGCAAGAAAAATAAAGTTCATAAACACACACTTACTATTTTACTTAATTAAACCTATTTAGAGTACCAAATAGCTAGAATCAAACTAATTACCCAACTTAATTTCAGAAAGGAGAAATCACTGTAGTTCAGAAAGACTGAACCAGATTATGATTTCTGGATAAAATTTGACAGTACCAAACACAAATAACCATTTAATCCCAACTGCAGCCTGAGACAATTACAAACTCTGTAGTGTGACTGATATTTTATCAAAGCTTGTGTCCTGGTTTCTTCCAGTACTACTCTTTGTTTTTCAATAAAAATAACTTGATTTTTGATGTCCTGGTATTTGTGTTTGCAGTCCAAAGAAAGGTTCCTCTTGATTTTTTAACACTATCATCCAATAATTCAGTATGTGAACTATGAAACCCTACAGTTTCTATTTCGGGTTTCTCATTTCCTATATGCTTTGTAAGTAACAGCTAAAATTTCCTCCATGTTTATTATTGTGTTCTTGATTTTGAGGGCAAAACATTTCCTACTAGGAAAATGTGTCCTGTTTTCACTTTGAAAATACTGTCACTGTTCAAAGGTTCCTGCTGGTTTTAGAGAATACCAGAAGATTTAGAGATATTCCTGCTCAGTACTGCACATATGTCTACAGGACACCATAGGTTTTTCTTGTAGATATGTTTGTCCTAATTGTTAACAATCATTTAAACATTTAAAGTAATTTCTATCTGTCCTGGTTTGAAGACATGTGTGCTAGGGAAGAGCAGGGCCTTCCCTCGAAATGGAGCTAATAAATCTCTCCCTCTGAATCAGTATAATTTTGAAATTAAGGGGCTCTCAGGCAAAGATATGGGGATAGGAATAACAGTTCTTTACTAGTATATGTAACAAGACAAACAAAACAAGAGCAGGTCTGAAATTAACAGCAAACAGAGCAGTAGCCCGGTCCCAGCCCTGCGCTGCAGTTACCGGGGCTGGGCAGGGGCCGGTCCCGCACGGCCGCGGGAGCGCTGGGGGTGATGGCAGCTACCTTGTCCTATTCTTTTTTTCCTGGAAATTACAATAGATATCCACTAATATTCAATTGTCACTGGTTTGCTCTTGCCTGGACCCTGCCCTCCCCTTATTTCCCATGACAGTTAGTCTTTACACACACATGCATAGTGAATTCCAGTAAAAACATCAATTTTGGAAGAACAAGTATCTGTGATTTTCTTAATTAAGTCTTAATTAAGTCTTAATTAATTAAAGCTTGTCCTTATAGCAATTCACTTTTTGCCTTTCATCTTAGATTTCAAGTCAAAGAAAGAGGAACGGCTATTCCTCCTAGACATTTGTCATGGAGCGCTGAGGGCTGGCTCCTCTGCACCATCAAGGACGCCCAGATCCAGAGGGGTGGAATTGGGCTGGACAGCCTGGCCAAGGGTGCTGTCCTAAGATCTATCTGGAATCTGTGTGGCACATAGCTCACGAAGTATTGCCTTTTCTTCAAGGGCAGATGGTGAGTCCTCATAAACTCAGTGAAGAACTCAGAATTAGCTATAACCAAAGCATTATCTGAATACAGGACTCACACCCCTCTAATCACCTCTGCTTGAGCAACCACTTCAGGCAGCCTCCTGGTGATGCATCTTGCAGGAGAAACCTGGGCACGACAGACCCTGGGTTTGCCACACGTGGAGTTCTCATGCACAGGCAAGCTGTGGAAGTGTCATGCACACAACAGCCATACACTGATGTTTTGCACAATCTCACAACACACTTCATTCAGCTACTCACTTAAAGCTTCTTTATGTAAGTGTAAGGTTTCCAAAAGTAACTAACACTGTAGCCAAGTCTGGGATATTTATTGTCCTATGCCACTTAATTGTCTTGGAAATCCAGTCCAAAAAACTTCATGGTTTTTCTCAGTGTTCAAAATTCTTAATTATTTCTGTTTTTTAAAATTATTATTATTTAATGTTTTATTTTGAATAGGTTGAAAAGTTCAGCTAATGTTATACAGCAAAAAAAAACACATAGAGAAAGATTTTTCTGGTGGAAACATTTAGACAGAGAGTATATCAAAAAGGTAAATTTACAACATAGACAAGAAAATAAACTAACTCGTGGAACAAGCCTATATATATTTCATATATATGCATTACAACATGTCTGTAGCTGGTATAAATTTATGTATCTCCAAGAAGAGCAGCTCAGATGGGCTAATTTACATCAGTAGAGGAGCTGGCCCATCTGATCCTGGTTCTCTCATCATGTACAACAAAGGAAACACTGCAACATTTTCTATTGAAGTTTCATAATTGTTCTGATTGGAATTTTGAGCCCTTTGCTTGCTCAGCAATCTTTCACCTGTCTCCCATTTGCCAGATCCGGGGGTAGGGTGTTATGGGTGTGTTTTGAAGTTCTGAAGCAGAGTTACTGAAACTCATGGAATGATTTTCATTACGTAACCAAATTGTACTCCCTCATGTACATAATATATACAATACATATTCTTGGATTTTTTCTTAATCTTTTAAAATTATGTCTTTTATTTAGCAGGTAATTAATATTCAGTAAATATTCAGTTACTCAAAAACTCATGCTCCTTTTTAAGGCATACCTAATTGGAAACAATAATGTTATAATCTAAAGTATTCTATAATCTAAATTATGCCCAACAGAGCTCATTACCTTAGAAATACAAGTGTCTCACTAGAAAAGATACTTCACCCCAAGAGTCCTTTAAACAATGCTCAAGGTCTTTAGCTAACTTTGCCAGGCCCTCAAACACACAATATTAAGCAGCACATTTAAACTATTTTCTATTGAAAGCTACTATTTCCAGGGAATGTTTCTTCTATAGTGTCATTGATTAATTGTGAAATGTAGTTGGAACATTTATATATTGATCCCCAGTGCAATGGGATGCATGTAGGAGAGGCAATGTGCATGCATCTCACAAAGCTAGAGTCATTGTGACTTTCTTGTCAAATAACAGAGGCAAAAAACCATGAAAGTACATAGTAGGACGTATCCATGTAAAAATATGACATGGATTGGCATATAGAGCTATGATATGTAGCCTTCCTATTATATCATGCATTTTGCTCATCATGTTGTTACTCTCTGAGTAACAACAAACCCTATTCCCAAAATACACATTATCTGCATGTGTTCTTCTGCATGAAGATCATATTTTTTTATATTTCTTTTCCTTGTTAATAGTAGTACTGCTTTTACTTATTTTTTGTATTTGTCCTGTATAAGTCTGTATGTACAAGTTGCTTTCTAAAAGACATAAAAGGAGAAAAAAGTACTGAAAAATCTTTTCTGCTGACCTAGAAAGCATTTAATTTCTTTTCCGCAGAATGAGTACACTGTCTCACTCCAGCTGCAGCTTTATGTGAAGAGACAGCACTGGGAGGAGAGACGTGTTCTTGAAACATCTGCACAACCTTGATGCTCGTACTTCAGATAGTACTTAACAGATCTTTATTGCATGTTTTCTGCAAACTAGATATCTGTCTTACAACAGAGGACTTCAGATTTGTCAGACTTAAAACAGCTCCCTTGAAAATTTCTGCTAGAATCAGCGTTTTCCTTAAGGCATTGTCTGAAGTCATTGGACTAGTTATTTACACTTTTGCTTTGATTTGTTAGTTAGATGCCCCAAATGAGATGTATGCACACAAAGTCACATATTTCCAAGGAACTTTTCTGATTAAATTATCCTGAAACTTACATGAATGATTAATCATTTTAGATATATATTACTCATTTGATTGAGGCAGGACAGAGGACAATGAAAGCTGGTAGTTTTCTAGGGTTTTGCTGATTTTCTTATTTATTTATCTCCTTTCCCAAGAAACTTAAAACAAAGTATGTTTTACTTTATATATCTGCTCATGGATGATTTTAGTGGCTTGAATGTACTAGAGGTAATACTGTATGACAAGCTGAAAACTTCCTTTCCCTTGAGGACAGGGCAAACACTTTCAGCCCTCAGCTTTTAATGTGTTTTACCCCATCTTCTCACAACATACTCATTTCTTAAAATGAAATAATTTTAAAACTTTTAGTTGTGTGGCATTTTATATTAATAATTCAAAATGCAGGAGCAAATGTATTTATTACAAGCACTTTTCTCATACCTTCAGATGAGCTGTTCTCCTTTCCACAAGTGTTAAAATCCTGCGTGTTGTGAAAGGTGATCCAGATAAGAGTTGCGAATCAGCATAGCAATGTATGATTTTTGTGCAATGGTATCATCATTATAACATAGTTTACATTAATCTTTCCTAACAGTGTTGCTTTGACAATATCACAGGACACTGCACTACTGTAAACACAAGGTCAGGGCTCACTCCATTCCTTAATAATCCCAAATCGAACAGTGATTAGTTTCAAGGTCAGTGTTTTGAACCAATGCTATTAGCCCATGGTGAAACAGCATGCTGCTAAAATTAGACAGATCAAAACAACTTCCCAGAATACCAAGCTGAACCTCTCTAACCTCCTACATTTTCATAAAGTGAAGGTATTTTGACTTTAAAGTGTAACTGTATTTTGCCTCTGATGTTTCTATATGAAGGTTGTTCCAGAACAGGACAGGTCTGATGATTAGAAAAATTTTAATTGTCATTACAAACACTCATTCATTACAAAATTCTGGGTTTTGATGGGTTTCTCATATTCCAACATTTTTCTCCGTGTGTTTAGAATTAGAAATAATATTTTTTCTAAGTTTCTGATTTGCTAGCATTACTACAAAAAATTCTGCACATTTAAAAGTTTTGCCTTAAAATCTTTTGCATTTTCCTTATTGGCCTAAAATAATATCTATATGTTTTTTACAAGTATTTCTTATTTTTGGAGTATGCATATACTGTTGCGCTGAACTGGATTTATAGCATAAGATTTTACTTGCTTTTGTTGACTTAGTGCTTCATATTTTCTGGTTGCACTGGTGTTTCATGTTTACTCAAAAGGCATCAGATAGATCTTCTTCCTCTGTTACATATTTAACAAGATGTTGCAAAATTTTATATTGCCTAATCTTGCACTTATATTCCATTTCTAGTTCAAATATTTCCACAAATGCAAATGCAGAAACTTTAAGAACTATTTTATATTTTGAAACAAGTGACAATTTCCAAAGTGTTCATTTCTTTGGTATACAGCTATAATACAGAATCATTCATATGTCAGTTTAAATAAAAGAAGTTATGAAAAAATATTAAAAATAAATATAATAAAAATTTGTGCTGTAATAGAAACAAAATCCCATAATGTTAGCACATTTTACATAAGGCAGCTATTTGTTAAAATTTCTACATATATAGGTTTAGCATTAGCATTTCAAAGCCAATACAAGTCTGAAGTCATCACAATTTTTTTTCTTTTATTCCTTTGGGCCTTATACACCATTTAAACCATGCAGCAAATACAGATTTTTCATCTACTGTTACATCTATATAAGTATGTATGGTACATTTTGACCATTTTTTATATTTATTAAGGTGAGAATTAACATAGTTTGCTAGATTAAGCAAAGTTTGTAATATCCCATGCTTGACTGAAGTACACAGTCAAGAGTCTGCCCTCACTTTACTGAATGTATAGAATGTCTGCTTTGCTATCATCTTTTCTACTCTTGTAGTGACCTAACAGTGTGATATTGAGTAACTTCCTTATTCTGCAGTGCCATTTGAAACAAAAAAATATTCTTCAAAATTTGGTTGTATATTAAAAAGTATCATTATCTGTAGTGACTCTGAATTGCTCTTCAGGATTCTGTTGATCCTGAGAGATGCATTAGATCAGAGCAAAAGGATTTATTGAAGAATTCAATCAGAGCAATAGGTAAAGCAGGTAACTGGGACACTTCCATGAACGGAGTAAAAAATTTTTGAAAAGGAAGCAATCACAAGAGAGGAAAGGAAGCAGCTGCAGAAGCAATGCTGAAGAGCATTTTAAACACATACCACTTGCTGCATCTTATTTTATTTGCATCCTAATAATTCAGTGTTGATGTTTCTCCAAGGGATAAACAATTTTTGAGAACTAACAGAAATTTCTAGTGGCCTCTGCCAGATTACAAGGAAAATGGTATACCAATACAATAATTTATAGCTTTACAATAAAATCTGAGGAGTAGCACGTCCAACACATAAGGAATTTTTCCAAAATGGTTTAAGCAACCAGTATGTTTACTAAATATCTTTGTAGAAGTCAGTTTTGAAAACTCAGAGATTGTAGCATCCCAACGTTTTTTTTGCCTTCCCTTTCTGCAGCCACTTTGACAAACATACAGAAGTCTCCAATTCATTATCTGAAGAGTAGAAAAGCTAAAAGCATTGTGAAAATTCCAACTGTATCTGACTGTGCTTCAACAGTTGTTGAAACAACTGTTGAAACAACAATGTTTCTCGGTTTCTTTATTATTCAGAATAACAAATTAACAAATTCTCATTTTCTGGAATGCAATATCTGCTCTTCATGGGTGCTCTTTTCAGCAATAGATTCAGAGGCCAGAGTTTTCACCACCGTAAGTATTGAAGTATTTTCTTGGTGACTAAGACATTCAAAATATTTGCTTTAAGTTTATCTTGTACTTGGAAAGTACTTTCCCTTCGAGCCAGCTGTCAAGAAGCAGTGTGTAACATTATAAAGTAAGTTTGTTTGGAGAAGATGCTGGTTCCTTCATGCTTAAGTCTCAAATTATTTTTTCATTTTGTTCTGGTTTTTTTTTTTCAATTGTCTTTTGCACGGGTACTTTCTAGCACAGTAAAATAGAAAAGGAAAACAGAGGAGGAAAAAACTGCAAATTTCTACTCTTGCCTTCTCTCATAGCTCATTGACCTACAAGGTAGTGCTCAAAGTGAATTACATAAATATGAAAAATAGTCTTTTCTCATTGTTTTATAAAAGTAGTCTTCAGTACTACTAACCAAAGTCATTTAAAGACATTACAAAACCTGTTCACTCTTGCCTTGAGGATTCAGTTTATTCCTTTCTTTTGCAGAAGTAGTGAGAAATCATTTAATTGACCTCAAAAATGTTTTATTGCCAAAAATCCTCTGTTCACTATTGAAGATTCATGGGGCACTTATATTTCCTTAGGAAAGACTAGCAATTTTAAAGAAAAGGAGAAAGGTTTCCAAATATGCAAAAAATTTAATAGCAGGCTAACAAAGTTAAAAGCCATCATTCTTCCTCCTAATATTCCTTAGCTGCTCTTTGGCAGTGCTGTGTCTGCAATCCACAACTCAGTTAATAGTGTATTATTTTTATTGTTTCTTAAGCACTTCTGATCAATAGAAAGAAAGCAATTTACATATGGGTTGCCTGTTGCTCAGTCACGCAACAAATCAATTATACAATATATATATTTTTTTTTCCAACTGAAAAAAGTGTACAAATGAAACAAAGGACATCAAATATACAAACTCTTCAATCTCACTTTGTATTTTCTTAGTTGCTTTACTAAAAATAAACAACAAAAAAGCCCCTCCATCCAGCTATTTTACATACTAGTATGAACATTTTTTAAACTAAAAGATTGACACTTGGGAAATAAATGTTAAAATTAGGAAGATGTAAAACTGGTGTTGAAATGGGCAGCTCTACCCATCAATAGACATTTCAGGAATCAAAACTTCCTGCTTTGTTGTCTCTATGTAATTTTTACTGCATGTATTCTTGTTCATGGCTAATGTAACTTTTCATAAATGAGCTCTGCTATCTCATTCACACTTGCTTTTGTCTCTTCTGAAGACACACCTTTCCCACCCCAAAAAGAAAAGATCTTTCTCAATGTTATTTTTTTTTTCTGCTTGCTAAAAATTATTTTAATTACACTTTTCATTGTGGATACCATGTTCATTGAATTGCCTATAACAATTTTTTTCTATATATGCCAAATGTTGTAAAATGCAAGGTTCTGTAGAGCTTGACACATTAGACCTGCCATTAAAATATAAGACAATAATAACCACAAATTCAATTCAAAGAAACAAAAAATTCACAGTTGCACATGGAAGCATGTATCTGCATTTGTATAATTGAATGTAAGAACAGAAAAAAATATATCAAGCTACATAACATTTGTGTAATTCTAATTTCTTTCCCTTCCATCACTGTCTACCATACCTGCCCATTGCCTTATTTTAAAAATTATGGAGGTAAAGTGGTTATATTTTCCCTTCATAAGAAAATAGTGTTTGAACCCTCTCACAGCTTTCTAAATATTCTCCGAGGAGTTTAAAAAATCAAAATAAGTTTGAGAGTTTTACTCAACCTTACACAGAAAAAATAACTGAACTCATGAAGGGAGTAGAGGCTTTCTTTTCATTGATTTCTGCTCCTTTGAATGCTGAGTCTCCAGCCTTTCTATTTGAACAATGTCTATCACTACTGAAGACACCTACGAGACTGCCAGGATAAAAGAAAGTTGTGACGGTCAACTCCAAAAGTTATATTGAAAGACAACCTTGTGACAGATAAATAGAAGAATGCTTTAGCACTTCAGAGCTAAATAATAATCTAGCTATTGCCATTGTCTCACTAAATGGAAAGAGGAATCCTCCTTCAGGAAGGATGCTGGGGTGTTGGAGTGGGTCCAGAGAAGGGCAACACATCTGGTGAAGGAACTGGAGCACATCTGGTGACTAGCAGCTGAGTGAGCTGGGTGTGTTTAGCCTGGAGAAAAGGAGGCTCAGGGTGAACCTTACACTCTCTACATCTGCCTGAAAGGAGCATGGAGCTGGGTGGGGGTCAGCCTCTTCTCACTCACAGGCAACCAGAGACAGGACAAGAGGACACGGATTTAAGCTGTACCAGGGGAGGCTTAGGCTGGACATAAGTTCTTACCGGAAAGGGTGATTGGGCATTGCAATGGACTGCTGTGGGGGTGGAAGTGTCACCATTCCCAAAACTGTTTAAGGAAAGACTGGATGTGGCACTCAGTGCCATGGTCTAGTTGACAGGGTGGTGTTCGGTCATAGGTTGGACTTGATGATCTCAGAGATCTCTTCCAACATAATTGAGTCTGTAATTCTCAAAAAGGTGATTTATTTTTTTCTTTCTTGCCCTCCCTTTTTTTTTCTTTGCTCTTTCTTGACATAACAAGCCTAATTTAAGTTATTCAGTGCATGGAGGAGATACTAATCCTCCGGAGGATTGAGGAATTTAGGTTCTAACAAGAGAGCAAATGTGTTTGTTTCTTAACTACAGCCACAGATTTCCTCTGTGACAATTGGCTTTAGAGGGAATGGAAGTCACACCTTGTATAAAAGAAATATTCAAATCTAACTTTCTAAATTGTCACTAGAGTCTCATAAAATATGAATTTTCTAATTTTTCAGATATTAATTATTTATTTTAAAATCACTTATTATGTTCTGATTGCATATGTACGTAATTTATTGTTGAGTGGTCATAAAATGTTTATAGATTATTTTTTACCTATTATGACCTGATAAAATTCCTGTCCATCTTAAATGAGACGGTTTCTCTATCAAGTATGCATACAAATTTCTTCATGAGATAAGTTTTCTGTTCTAAGGATTTTTATCAGATAGGGAGGAAAGAAGTTTTTTATAGTTTCATGCACAGCTTGGAGAAATTAAGACAGTAATTAGAAAGAAAAATGGATCATTGCCACATGAAAAAGAATAGTCATTTTATATGATGAATTTTGATTTGATTACCCAAGAAAAGTAATGAACTCACGTCATGGAAATAATCAGTGTTAGTAGACTCTCATTTTTCATTATCAATGTGGGAAAATAATTTCTATCAATATATCAAAAGGACTTCATTTTAGCATTGCTTATTTTAAGTATCAAAGAACCTCTCAGTTTGGAGAGTCTCTGAGTTTCTGTAAGACATTGAAAATTTTGAAGTATTGTACAAAAGAGAAAATACTCTGGTAGCTGATAAGACATGAGAACCCAATAACAAAACAGAAATTAAAAGTACGCCTCAAAGAAAAATGTATAATGCATCATCAGAGAATGGTTTTATAGAGGAATAACAATTTCTTACATGAACACTACTAAGCCAACTAAGCAGATAATTATATGCCTTCTTCCAAATTTTTAGCAAAACTTTATATTTCAAAGTAGTAAGCATGGAAAAATCAGTAATGATTGAACTAAAGCCTTCAGGTCATTTTACTAAGCTTTGGTACTACATTTCTATTTTCTATATGTATATATCTCTCATATATATACATATATATATATATATATATATATATATATACACACACACATACGCCTTCTCATCATCAGGTATAAACNTTTTGTATTCAGATGGGAACAGTGTTGAAGATACTCTGATGTTTTGGGTTTTGCCTAGTTGTGTTTATCCTGACTCAAGGACTTTTCTCTCATGCTCTGCCAGTGAAGAGGACACAAAAGAAACTGGGAAGGAGCACAGCTGGGACCGATGACCCAAACTGACCAAAGGGATGTTCCATACCATATCCTGCCCAGTATATAAATTGGGGGATTTACTGGGAAGAGAGACTGATCTGTGCTCACCGGGGGTGGGTCTGGCATCAGTCAGCAGGTGGTGAGTAACTACATTGAGCATCACTTGGTCTTCCTTTTTTGTCATCACTGTTATTATCATTTGCCGTTATTACTATATTTTAGTTTATTTTCAATTACTAAACTGTTCTTGTCTCAACAGACAAGTCTTACTTTGAATCTCCTCCCCATTCCACCAGGGTGGGGTGGAGAGAGTGGGGTTTGAGTGAGCAGCTGTGTGGTGCTTAATTTCCAGCTGGACCTAAGCCATGATAATATCAAATATATATTTGGGTGTTTGCATATATATATGTGTGTGTGTGTGTGTGTATCTAAATATATCTAGATAGATACACACTTATGGAGAAGAGAGCAAACTGCCTTTGGTTTTGTTCAAGTTTGCTGAATGGCATCCTAGCGTTAAATTACTGCACTGGAAATAGTTTGTTCAGCTTGCAGCATTTAAACTGCCATTTTCAGTAATGTGCTGTTGCTGTGAAAAGAGAAACTGCAAATTCTATTAAAAAATGATTCTGCATCATATCTTTTAAATGTGACCAAATATAATTTTTAAAATGCCATAACCTGTAGCAGATTCATGCATAGTTCTTTCATCAATACAGTAAACTATTGAGGTATAATAAATATCACCTTAAGTATTCATCGGAATTTAAAAACAAGGCTCTTTTGGCTGTGGTTGTATTTCATCTGAATTTCTCTTCTACAGTCATCAAAGTGATGCCAGTTTCCTATTTGATTGTTTACAGTAAATAGGAAATAATGAGAGACGGATACTACCCAGATACAGGGCAAGTCAAACACACTTCTTGATAAGTGTTTTTAAAGATAAGGTTCTGAAAATTCCAAATATGCAATACACATGCAATTTAGTAAAACAAGCAAGGTTTTCTTTGAAACTTTGCAGTTAAGACCACGTGCATCCTTTGTCGGTTTGTCATCTGGCTCAATGGGAAAAAAAATAAGTCTTCCCAATCACTTATTCCAGCAAAAGCTGTCATTCAGCAAGAAAGCTGGCTGATAGACAAAGAACCTAACACAAAGAAATTACCCCAAAACTACTTCAGCCTTTTTCTGTCCCCTCTAATCTTCTCTTTGAAGTGTATGTTTTCCTGAACAAATTCAAAGACATAATTTTTATAACCTTTACTTAATTCTTAGGTCATTCATGAAAACACCCCATAAATTACCTCAAACTGTCTTAACAGAAATTCCAGACAGTTCTAGATTCTAACCACAGAGATTATACTAATTCTGCATGTATAAATTTGAACTTCTTAAAAGACATACTGTATTAATATACTGAATGTTTCCAGCCTATAAATGAAAAAGCTCTTACGTGTGCAACTAAAAAAGCTTATGAGCAAGGACTGTATTTGGATTGGAAGATGTTTGAGGACTGTGAAGACCGTGGCTTGTGTTCCAGACACACACAGTTATCATAACAGACACTAGTTTGCAGGGTTTATGAACCAAAACCAGAAAGAGACCTCATGTCATTAGTTCATGGAGTGGCATCATTGCAGAATACCGGGCTTGTTCAACAAAGACAAAATAAATATGTATAGTAACTCATAAGCGTGAGCAAGAAAAATTGTAAATATATTTTCTAAAGATACCGTAGATTAAACATAACATTAAAAAATGCTGAATGCATCACACATCCATTTTTTCATACACTAGCTTATCAAAGTGTATTCTAAAATGCTCAGTACACTTAGAATGGTTTGATTTGCCATTTGTCCAACATTTCCTTAGTAAAACTCATAAAATATCTTCCTCTCTTTTTCCTTTTTTTGAATTTTAGAGAGATAAAACACCTCTTTCCTCATAGGACATGACTATCTAAGGTCATGACACCGGACAAAACTCGTGTGCCTACACTACATCTGAGACACATTGCCTCATGTGCATGCATTGTCGAAGAGTTCGAAGCCTTCAATAAAGTGAGATTTTTACTCAGCATTGTCTGCATCTGTAATTTCAGCTCATCACAGTAAATCTCCAGGGACAATAGCTTCTAACAGTTAAAGCTTCTTGAGCTTTTCTTGAAGCATATATCCATAACAGAACCACATGCTTTTTAAGTGCAATTCCATAATTTGCCTGCACAAAATATAGATTAAAATCTGGCTTTTCTGTCCTTTACACTGGTGTTCCACTATTTTGAGGCTTACTGTATTGAGGATAAATGGGAACAAATAATAACTTTCATGCATTGAACCTATACTTTACTGTACAACATTAACACTTATATTCACTACATTACAGGTGAACATCAGATATTGATAAGGCAGTCATAAATAGCAAAAATAGATAATATGCAATTCCCTTTATACTGTAATTTTTTACTAACTTTGTTTCAAGGAAGCAGGTACAATGTTTCCTACCAGGTTTTTTCTTTTGCCATGATCATAGGTTTTCCTTTCGACTTGAATTATTGTATATGTGGTATCTACATACATAACACAGTCCATATTGTTGTTCTTGATGGGAGGTCATTATTTGAATATTATTGAGATTTCTCAATCCCTTCAGACACAATTTATCTGGCAGGCAGTTTCTGGTGTCAGTGTCATTCCATAAGGAAGAATGTGAAAGTTACTTGCAGTAAATATAAGAAATTTCTGTTTAATAATACGCAACAGCTTTTATTTCACATGGACTTTTTTTATCACATTCAGTTAATGAGTTACTGTACACCATGTCAAAACACTGCTAATTAATAAAATCAAGCCTTGAACTATATTAATTTTTTACTTGGAAAATTCTCAATAGTCTTGTAAGTGTTGAATGAAAGGGCCTGAATTAGACAGTTAAATTGAGTCTTTGTCTCTTTTCAGCTGTTTGCTGTTGGTTTTTTTGGGGGGGAGAGGGAGATTGTTATGTTTTTGTTGTCAGTGATTTCAAGCAGACAGTCTTTTATTAGAATTCAGGGGGACATTTAAAGTCTCAAGGCTGGCTTTCAGTAAAATCCACCACATCTCTCTTGATACAGTCATATTCTTTTCAAATATATTTTTTAGAAAGCGTATTCTCACATCTAATGCTTTGTTTGTAGTTCACTCAGCCTGCAATGACAACCTGTGCATCATACTTGACAAATACAGAATTCTTTCTTCTCCTTTTCCTGCAAAACAGGTTGTTTATTCTACTAAAATTCAGTTATCAAAACTCTTTATGTTATTATGCCTTCAGAAAACTAAATATTGTTCCTGTGTGTCCCTGTTTGTCTATGTACTCATGGTCTGACTCTGGTCTTTTATTTAGAGTCAAAGCTTTTAGAGTGAGGCTTTTTTGATGTGTCCAGTGACAGGCAATAGCAGTGGCATAAGCTAAAAGACAGGCTTTTCCTCCAGAACATCAGGAAACACTTTTTTACTGTGAGGGTGAGCAGTAACTGGCAGAAGTTTCACAGAGATGAGGTCTCCATTTTAGAGATTCTCAGAGATCTTCCAGAGCCATATGTTCATGATCCTAGATGGACCTGCTTGAGCAAGACAGTGGAACCAAATGACCTCCAGAGGTCTTTTCTAACTCCAATTCTTTGACATAGCCTGTGGCATTTTATTGATACTAACGGCTGTGTATACCTAAAGGGCATTGTCTGAACACATCATCTTTAAAAGCTTCTAAAATACACATCATTAAAATTTTAAATAGCCTGCTACAGGATCAACATACTAAAAAATAAAAAGTATTCTCACACGATTTTAATATGTCATAATAACTCAAAGTAGTTACATCAAGACAATTTTAACAATATTATCTGTAGATCAATTATCAGGTATTCCTGCAAACTTGTTTTGTTTTGCTATTAGTTCTGCTCGAGGAGAAGCAACTTTCTGAAAAGATTAAATAATGTTGTGAAAATTCTGAATATTGGAAAAAAATGTTCTCAAGATACTTATTCATGATTTCACAGGATAAAAAATTGTCTTGGTTTGAAAGACA
>VZTT01024800.1:0-71668 GCA_013400855.1 Buphagus erythrorhynchus | reverse complement strand
CGCTCGCCCTGTACTCGGCGCTGCCCGAGCCGGCGCGGGCGGACGGCGAGACGGTGACCGTGCTGCTGTGGTGGGAGCCCTTCGGCCGCCCGCGGCGCTTGCCCGACTGCCGGCGGCGCTACAACATCAGCGGCTGTCGGCTCAGCGCCGACCGCAGCCGGTTCGGCGAGGCGCAGGCGGTGCTGTTCCACCACCGCGACCTGGCGCGGCACGGCGCCGAGGGGCTGCCCCGAGGGTCCCCGCCGCGGCCCCCGCGCCAGCGCTGGGTGTGGATGAACTTCGAGTCGCCGTCGCACTCGCCCGGCCTGCGGGGGCTGGGCGGGCTCTTCAACTGGACCATGTCCTACCGCCGCGACTCCGACGTGTTCGTCCCCTACGGGTACCTCTACGTCCCGCCGGCGCCCCGGCCCTTCGTCCTGCCCCGCAAGACGCGGCTGGTGGCCTGGGTCATCAGCAACTGGAACGAGGAGCACGCCCGGGTGCGCTACTACCGCCAGCTGAAGGAGCACCTGCCCATTGACGTGTACGGGGCGCGGGGGATGGCGCTGAACGAGGGCGGCCTGGTGGAGACCGTCTCAGCCTACAAGTTCTACCTGGCCTTCGAGAACTCCCAGCACACCGACTACATCACCGAGAAGCTCTGGAGAAACGCTTTCTCCGCCAGCGCCGTGCCCGTCGTCCTCGGACCCCGCAGGGCCAACTACGAGCGCTTCATCCCCCCCGATTCCTTCATCCACGTTGACGACTTCCCCAGCCCCCGGCTGCTGGCCACCTACCTGAAATTCCTCGATAAGAACAAGCCCAACTACAGGCGGTACTTTGCCTGGAGGAAGAAGTACGAAGTCCACGTCACCTCGTTCTGGGATGAGCATTTCTGCAAGGTCTGCGAGGCTGTTCGGGCAGCTGGGAATCAAATCAAGACTGTTCGAAATCTGGCCAGCTGGTTCGAAAGCTGATGTTCCTGGCGGGTGAGGCTTGCCTGGACAGCCTGGGCCAAGTGCCAAGGTGTTGGGAAGGATGGATCTCATGGATCTCACAGAGATCATTAGCCCAGGCAGTCGGCATTAGCCACAGGAGACTGGCATCAGCTGGAGAAGTGTACAGGTACAGGAAAACAAACTGTGAAAAGCCTACAAAAGGAAGATTTTTATTAAAGAGAAAATTATGAATATATATGAAGAGACATTATGTCAGATGATTCCTAAAGAGCAAAGTTAAATTTCCACACGTTGTACGGTTACAGAACTTCCAAAGTTCTGCACAGCTCAACATAAATATCCAATGCCAAATTCCTCAGCTGTACAGCTGAAACCAATTTTGGCGGCTATGACAACTTCCTGGACCGTGAAACTTTCCTCTTCTCACAGAGAATACATGATCAGTGCTGGTTTTCTGTAATACTATGACAAAAATGAATGTTTTAAACTGTTTTTTATGCGTGTGAAAGCTATTTACAGACAAATTCAGAGCCGCAAGTGTTGAATGTAAGAATCTTAGGATACAGTAGCACCTTTTAGCAATGCTTGAAATTCCAGCAGCCCGCTAATAATGCTTTGAACCAAATAATTACTCAGTTTAGGAAAAAGCATATGGAGGGGGCTGAATCTGAGTGGACAAACAGCTCAGATGAGGTAAAGTATTTCTCCTACTACCTGCTGAAACCATAGGCATGTTTATCCTGTATGAAAGTAGAGTAGAACTTTAAGTACAGGCAAATACAGACTGTGGGGAAGAAAGTTGGAACACTTCCATTCTCCCTTTATTCAGGAATTAGAAAATGTTTACAGATATCTACATGTTTTTCTCTGCAAAATAATTGCCATACAGGAAAATGCAGGGAAAGGCTCAGAATGGCAGGGGTTTTATTACTGTATTGAATATATATACAGAAAAGCTAACTTTTTTTCTCAAGTATCAGTAGACAGTGCTGTTGTGTAGCAACTCTTCTGGTTTATGGCATTCATTTTTAAAAATTCTGCTGGGGGACAGATCAGTCAGAATGCTGTTTTGTTGTTTTAAAAATAATAATTACCAAAAAATCCCCAAACTCCCAAATACTTTTCATTCAAAAAAGAAAATTACTGTAGAGAATAAGATCCACACAGTGGGTAAAATACAGATTGTGTGAGGAAAGAATATAAAAAGGGAAGGATTTACTATTTTCTCTTCCTTTGGTTTTGCGGTCTTTTTCTGGCTCAGTTTTTTAATCAATAAATAGGTTCTTAAGGAAGACCTCCCTTTGCTCAGTGCCTTGTCAGGGACATTTACAGTAGTTATTCCCTTTTAGACTCCCACATTTTACTGGAGCCATCCTAGTAGTGGATGTGTGGTTACTTTTTGGCTACATATAATCTTGCTCAGCCAAAGCCAAAACTTCAGTTACAATTGCACATCCTTGCCAAGCTCAGCCTCCCTGTCTTTTGCAGCTATGGAGTTTGGTGACAAAAAATGACAACCTACAGGAGACCTGCCCAAATGAATAAGGTATTCATTCCACTGCTCTTTAATCCATGGAGTTACTCAGAGACTTCATTCAGGATAAAATCATGGGCACAGAGCAGGTGGGAAAAGATGCAACAGAACAGGTGCAAATAAAGGAGGGGCATCAGAACAGGCAACCTCACTGGCATTTGTAAGTCATATTTAGGTTAGGAAAGGATTAGATTTGATTTATGCAGTATGGGATGTTGGATGAGTGCTTTTAAGATATATGAGCTGGCAGTCTACTGTTATTTTTTTCTAGTTAGATGTTCCCCATGATTAAGCATGGTGCCAAGGATTATTGGAAAAAAACTAATAATAATGAAGTTCATTAATAATTTGCACAGTTTTTCCAGTTCAGATCTTGCAGGCTTCTGCAATTATTCCCTTCTGCTTTTGTGGAAGGAGGGTTGGCTGAAAGTACTTGATGAACCTTTTTGTTGTCAGTGCCAGAGTTGCTGTAGAATATTTATTGGGAAGAGATTGAAAACAATCTATGCAATGTGGGATAGAGTGGGGTTGATTCCTAATGGCACACTTTCACTTCAAGAGGTATAAAGTGATTGTTTAAAGTAAAAGAGTGTTCTTCATGGCATGGTCATCTGTTTCTCTATCAATAATTACTACCCCCATAATACTGGGTTTGATATTTTTAAAACTCCAATTTAGGTATGGCATTAATAGTAATACCTAAGTGTCAGGATGATAGGTTCACTCTTTTCCTTTGAATTTATATATTTTTTCTGTTCAGTTTTTATCAGAGTTCACATAACTGTATACAAAAACCCAAGCTTAAAAGTGATGAAATAATATTTAAGATTGCACTACTTTTTATCAGTGTGCTGAAACTAGTGCATTTTTTTTCAGTCCTCCTAATTTTTTTAGCATTTTGTGAATGTTTCCAGGCACACAGCTCTTCTGTGTAGTCATTAGTAATGGCACATGCAGAAGTCAGGCTACAGGAGCATGGGAATTTCCAGAGATCGCAAACATTCATTTTTTTTCTCAGCCTCTCTAAAAAAAAAGAGTTAAAATCTTTGAGGAAATATTTTTTTTAAATTCAGTAAAGAACTACAAAGCAATTAAAGCATCATTTTTGTAACATGATCACAGTAAATTGCACAATTGTTAATTGCACAGTATTTGTAAATTGTGCATTGAGGATTTTCAAGAGCTGTACGGTGCAAACTGCAGATTTGTAATAATTATTGCAGAGCACTTGGTTTGGGAGAAGAGAAGCCTTTTCTAATTTCATCACTCTTACATGGATGTTGCAAATTTGTGGCTCTCCGTTTGGGAGGAAACTCAGCCCAGATCTATAGCTGCTGAAGTCAATGTTACAGAATTTCTATAAATCTCTGGTTTTTGGAGTCATCCACACCACAAGCTGGTAGTGTACTGTTACAGGCAAAGGTTTTGTAATGGACTTTGTACAGCTCTAGTTCAAAGACAAATACAAAGTTTGCCTGAATGAACTGGTTTGTACATTGGGCACCAGACTCCACAAGGCATTGCAGATGATGTATACAATCCAGTTGTAAAAATTGGGGAAAGCTATTCTCTATTTTAAATAGAAAAGTTTCCTTGAATACATTTTGAAAAAGTTTTTATTCCATGCCTTAAAATATTGGGGTGGAGGGAGAGAAAGGAAGATCATTGTTTTCTGGGTTTTATGAGGTGAAGAGTTACCATTACTTTTTGATTATGATGTAAATGGAATAGAGAATTATGTGATCCCTCAAATTGCATATTGTATCTCAGGGAATTTTATACTGTAAAGTGTCTTGATCTTCATATGATGAAGTAACTTTATATTAATTATATAGATTGACACTCAATAAAATTAAAGGAAGTAGTGCAAAACAACGCTATTTTTTATTCTGTTGTCTATGTTATGAAGGCTGAAGAAAACTGCTTTCTAAAGAGAATGAATGTCTTTTCATGTTTGTTTAATAAATAAGTGGCTGATTGTTCTCAAAGTAGTCAGACCATCTGAGGTTAGGCATGAAACCTGGTTCTGCCAGGAGAAAAATGTTTTCATAGGAGAGACTGTGCTGAGTTATTTTCTATATGAAAAGGTGCATTTATTGAAGTTGGGTGTTGGAAAAATGTAATTCCAAACAAAATCAAAAACCAAACTTTCTCTTGACCTACAGAGAATTTGAATGTGGTTGGATTCTTTTTGCCCTCTTTAAATTTCAAAATGGGACTACGTTTATTTTGATATTCAACATGTGGTGCTGTATCAAACTTTTTAGCTACAGCTTTTTTCACGGTTGTTCATGGTTGTCTTCAACTGAGCAATGAAAGACCAAGAGCCAAAAGCTGTTTTCCATAAGCTTGTGCTAACACTGATTACTGCACAAGTGATGGCTTACCCCTCTCTTCACTCATCTTCTGTATGGCTTGGTGCACTGTATTGAGAAAGCATTTCTGAAAATTCCTACCCAACCAGGAAGAGGTCAGAGCTATAGACCTTGCTTTTCCCCCTAAGGTGATTGATGTTGTATCATTATCACATTTAACTTCTGCAAGTGGAGCTTAAACTGACTACTTGCTTACTCCTGCCTGAGAGGGGAAACATTTTTTTGCTCATTTTCCAGATGGCACTGAACACTGGGTTGGGGAAACTGATGTAAATATTTTTCTGACAAATATTGGGTACCATTTGTTCAAGCTTGTTTGGTGACTCCTGGGTGAGTTATGCCTGATTAAACTCACACAGCTCTCTATCCAACAGTCATATAAAATGGTGTTTGTTTTAAGAGAGTAAATAACCCTTTGTAGGGTGCACAGAGCTGACTCAATCTAAAATCTGTTGATGAGAACACTGTGATTTAATGTGGATTTAAGTGGTGTTTAACTAAAGATAACTCAGGATCCAAGTATAACAGCCTGTTTTTAATCAGTAAAAAAAAAGTCAGTATTTGAATAACTTGTCTGTAACCAGCTTGGTTTATGCAACCAGCTCAGTTTAACGATTTGCATAACTATGTATTTTCTTCTGTGTGGTCATTTAAAAAGCAATACCCCAGGCCAGAATTTCTATGTCTTCTTTGCATTCTGCAGACTTTTTTTTAAAGGTCTTGAGCTAAATACTTAAGCTTAATTTTGACACAATGGCAGCTGTTCCTGAGAGTCTCACCCCAAAATTATCTGAGATAAAAATGTCGATTTCAGGAGTGCTTTGAGAGCTGCAGGGATTTCTCACTGCTGATGCTAAAAGTGCTTAATGTGTTCAGGAAGCATCGAGAAGCTATGACCACATTTTAATCGAAAAATATTCTCTAAAGGAGTACATACTTTTTGGAATTCTTTCAATGATTTTAGATCCTTATAATTACATGGGTTTAATTTTTGCAACAGATTTAAAACTGGACTTTATTTCAGGAATGCTCAATATTTTAATAATATTCTTTTAATAACTATGAAAAATGGTCCCAAATTTGGAACTTGAATTTTTCTCCATTTATCAAAACATCTTTGAAGTTAATCAACGCATAGGTTGGCTGTATGCATTATGGAAGAAAATTCTGTATTTGCATCCTTGAATTTCCCATTGATGAAAAAGGCACTGTAGATATTTTGGATTATGAGAAGCTCAGTCCAGGAAAACACAGAACATTAGGAATGCCTAAGTTGTGGCCAACTATGGCTCCGAGATCCTGATCACAGGAATGCCTATGACTGGAAATTGGCTATCTTGCTTTTAAGCAGAAGGCAGAAAGATGATTGCAAATAGAAAGCATAGATTAATCGGATTGTGAATATATTTCGGTGCATTTGTAATGCTGCCAAATAACTTTGTATAGTGTAAAGATGATTGATTTATTTGAAGCAAGCACAACAGGACTACACAAAATACAGCAAAATAATTGTCCTAGAGGCAAAGTTGGATTCAAAATGAAAAAATGATACTGAAATTAAAAAAAAAAAAAAATAAGGCATGCAATTGCGGGAAAGCACGGGTAGACATTTTGAATTGTTAAATGGGAACAAACAGAGAATGTTCTTAGAACTGCTGACTCTAGCCCAAATTGAAACCAGAAAACATAGGTTCAGAGTCATGCTGGTGCTCACGCTTACATCTACTTCTGAATAGGAATGGCCTCCTGAAATTAAGGCAGAGCTCTGCACATTTTTATTCCTCTTCCAGTCCCAAGTATATGTTTTGCTTGCCTTATTGTTGGTTTCCCTTTTCTGTCATTCACATGCTACTCCTCAAATGTGCACAGACCTGAGGATGTCTTCTTTAATGTCTTGTCACTTTAGAGCAGGAGAGCTGAGAGGATAATATATGGATATTTGCTGGGAATTTTGGTTGTATTTTGCAAGAGTTCTGGGGTAAGTGCAAGTGAGCAGTACAAGCTGAATACAAAACTGAGAAGCATGTTTTAGGGCAGTATCTTGTTGGAGACCCCAGCTTGGTCTTGAACATATAATCAGTTTTTAAGGCTGAGACTTTATGTTGTGAGTTTTCTATTTAGTGGTGGAGATTATTGTATCACATATCCCCAAATAGTCCCACTGATGTATTATCTGAGAATCAAAGAATCCTAGAGCTGGACTATGAACAGAGACAGTAAGTCTGTGCTGTGAAAAAATTTGTCAGGTTAATTAGAGCAGAATTTGTCCTGAATTCAGGCTCTGATAAAACATATTAATGAGAATCCTTAATGAAAACAAAAAAAAAAAGGTTCACCACACTGTCTGTTAGGGTGTCTGTGGTGAGGAATGTTTTCTGTGGTGTCTTTACAGTTTAGTCATTTTTGTTGCTACTGCTGAGGTGTTTAATAAAGTGAGAATTATTCTACAGGAGTTGCTGAGTTTTTGGTAAAGATATTTTTATGGGAAGGAGAAGAAATCTGGTCTCCTGCTCAGAGTCAAGGAGAGAGGCATTCTGGAGCAGCCCAAAGGCACCATCACTGCAGGCAGTATGAGTGAGTAGCAGACCTGGGCTTGACTTTGCATGGGAGATGGAGAAGATAAGGAACTGTCACCAAAGTGGTGGGGTTTTTTTATAGTTACTGAAGTGCTTTGAACCTCATTGCCTAAAGCATTTGATAAATGCAAGGCACTTCACAACAGAACACAAAAGGAGACTCTTTTGGTCACAGGCATAGACTTTGCCATAGTCTGAAGATGTTCCCATGGCTAAAAGCTGCAGAAACAAGCCAGAAAGGCCCCATAAGCTTTTTCCCAGGTAAGCAGCCAGAAGAGAGCAGAAGAAAGCAAGGGCATCACCAAGGCTGTGAAAGAAATGTGTTAATTGAAAAGTTTGCAGCAGCCTCACTGGCAGCCCCAGTGACCTGACCAGGACAGGGGCTAAGGGAGGGTTCCTCTTGGATTTCACATCTGGAATAATTTTACCCTGAGCACAGAAGCAAGGTACATGATCCTTTCAGCTGAGTTGAATACCATCAGTAGGACCACCACATGTAACCTAAGGAACATGTTAAGGTACATCTCCAGAGTTTCAGAAGAAAGATGAATCTCACTCCTCCTCTTGTAGGTGTGTGAGGCAGAGGCATAAGCTGCTTTCCTTGCAATGGCTAATGACTTGTGACATACTGTGGGAAAAATCATTTTCCAAACATTGCCTCAAGGGCAGAAGTGGTTTTAACCAACCTTTTTTTATAACCAAAGGTCTTAGAACTTGACAAGCTCTCACAACTGTCCAACCTCTCCAGCTGGCTGAGCTACGGACTCTTTAAACAGTGTCTTCTGGCTGTGGGAAGCTACACATGCCATTTAGGCATCTGAATAGGCTTTTTACAGTTTAAAATGCTTGGTTTATTCCTTTTGCTCTAGTGGTTGATGTATCTACCTGTCACATTTCTGCTATGGATCAACCTCCACATCTTTCTCTCATTTCCCTCTTGATGGACTGCTGGCCAGCTCAGCTGCTTGGGCAGGTTAACCTGGTCTGGTGGGTTTTGATACTTAACAGAAAAGTAGCATCATGAAACAAAAGGATTGTATGTGGTTTTTCTCTTTTGGTGGCCTTTTGGGATTGTGGATAGTCAGGCTGGGGTTGGGCAGAGAAGGAAAGTGAAATGTAGAACCAAATGATATATCTTCTTGCTTTACCTAAACCTAATTATACCCAAAGAATGTAAGAGCTTCTAGAAGATAAGTGTCTCTAAAAGCCAAATTGAAGAAATTCTCTCTATTTGCCCTGTAATATTCCCCATGACAGTGGTAGAAATGGAGATGGAGAAATCTTCATTTCTAATTTTCTGAACAGCTGCTTCTCTGCAAATTCAGATTTGATCCTTGACTGCCTCAGAGCACTCCCTCATCTTGTGCCATGGCTTGTTCACCTGCTCAATCCTGCTGAACTGCAAGGGAATCTGGATTGTTTTAACCTGCTCTTGAGGCCATCAGCTTTCCTCTGGCAGATGTGTAGGGCCTGGAGGGGGCAGTGAGCTCAGTGTGTGAGTGCTGCCATCTCAGATTCCATGCTCAATCTACCTGGGGGATGCAGAGACAGACCTGACCGTACTGTTCAGCTCCTCCCACGTCTCCCTGTGCCCCTGCACCTTGTAACTCATCTTAGTACTTGAGCAGCGTTGCTTGTGGCTATGCTGGCTCTGCACAGAAGAGCCATGAGACAACAGCAGATCATATCTTGGCCCCACATCCTCAGTCAGGTCCACAAGCCAAACCCACAAAGTAACCTAGATATCTCTAGGTACACGTTTTGTGAGACATCGGATACTTCAGAAGGACTGTTATCTAGGCCATATCCTGTGTGTTTTCTCATTAATAACTTCATTTATTTTGCAAATGCTCCTTTAAAAAGGCAGAGTGTTATACTGACCAAATAGAAAGTAGTCTGCTTTTTTTTCCCCTGATGTTAACTACTGGAGTATGTGCAGGCTGCCAAAAATTTCTGTTTGCTTGGGATGTTGTTCAGCCACATGCTGCTTGTATTGTCTTGTCGACATCCATGTATCCTGTGGATTTCACAAGTGGTTTTCGAGTATATAAAGTGTCATCAGCTCTTAGGCAAATTTCTGCTTCTTATTGGTCTAGACCACAGTATGTGCTATTAAGCCAGCAGCTGGAGCAAGACTTTTAAAAATAGGTAAGCTTCTCTATGTCATGTCCATCTCTCTTGGTCTAGATTGGGATCTATTTTTTAAATCGTGCTGGGACAGCACACTTACTGCACTGGTGTACTAAGCTCTGCTGCTTTTGCATATCTGGCATGGTCTAGCAGCTTTAATGCTGCCACAAAAATAAGTGCAAATGAGCAAACAAATATAATAGATTTCATGAGTTCAGATGAAACTGTCACTTTATAACCCTTAGGTTAAAACTTAGGAATGCAGGGGGTAATTTCAAATGGTTTATCTGAAGTTACAATAATAAAAGGCAACTTTGGGACTGGGAACCTGTTGTCTTGTGTTAGAGTGAGTCTACTGTAACTTCCACGTAGCAGTCTGAATGTGGCCCTTTCAGCTTCAAGACAGACTGGATGAGAGCCCATATACAAAGTCAGGATTGGTTTGACAGAATACAAGTGAGAGGTGGGCAACAAATTTCATCACTTGCTCATTTTTGCTGCTCTTCAGATGAAGCCAGAGATCCTAACCAGTGCTTATTTATTTCCAGCTCTGATGTGTCATATTGATGCACATGTGGATTCCTTATGGCTTAACTCCAGACTTCAGTTTGAAGTGTGATATGAAAGAGTAACATGGATATAATTTTTATGTTCTACAAATGTGTGTGTGTTGCAAGATGCTTTACCATCAGAGATCCTACAGGAAAAGCAGACAGCTGTACCATTAAGGTTTGGACCCAGAAGGACTCAGGCATTTCACTTGATTCTGAAATTAAACCTGATTTGTACATCTGTAGGATTCCATGTTTAGATTAGAAGCATCTGCTTTGACTCCTGTTTCTGTCCATCACTACTGCATTCAGCAGGGTGTTCTCAGGAATACTGAAGTACTCTCTTGGACTTGCAATTGAGATTTACCTGTGCACACATAAATGCTGAAGAAATGTGGCCTGGGTGACTGACAGGTGAGTAAGAGAACAAAAAGATGCCACTGCAAGGGAACACTGGCTTTGTTCTCACTGAAGGGCCTGACCACACAGTGCCTCTTGTTTCTCATTATGTTTACAGAACATTAAATCTATATTGAGCCTTCTGAAATGCTGCTTCTGCATTAAAGGGAAAGTATCCATTTGTTTCTGTGACATCTCACTTGTCTGGTTTTACCAGAGGGTTGCCAATCATCTGATTTTACAGGTACTTCTCCATTCCTTTAAGTGAAAATAATTTCACTTACATCCCAGGTTATTTGGTTTTCATATGATGAAATATCAGCATTATAATTAAGCTAGAGGAAGATCTGGCTTTAGTGAAAATGTCACAAAATTTTATCTTTGTTTCAGCCTCCACAAAGTCTGATATAAAACGAGAGAGAGGTGTCTGAGGGGTCCTAAGTCCTGTGACCAGACATAGATTCTTTCCTGATCTTTGCTCTGAGGCCAATATTCTAGATATCTTATGATTCTATGTCTTCTGTAAGAGGTTGTCCAGGAGGTACAAGTAGATTTCATCCTTTTCTGAAGTCTTGAATATTCCTAATTCATTGGAAGTCATTTTAGCCTGATCTTTCTGGAGATAGCAGTGCTGGTTTCTAGGATGATACATTCCCCAGCATTTGCCTCCTCCTTCAATCAGAGACCTAGTGTGTGAGTTGTGGAGGTGAGAGGCTCTACTTAGCCTAATATCTCAGGTCCATGTGTGTGCTTACAGCTGTCCTTCACACAAAACAGTGCTCAAACCAGGTAGATGTGTCTCATGACCAGTTTTTATCTGAGTTCAGGTATGGTAGTAATTAGTGGTGATGGGATGCTGGTATGTTTGGGACAGCCTGATTCTTTGCCCTAGGAACACCTCAGGGTTCCTTACCTTAGGGCAGGTAAGACAGGAGCTGCCCAAACCATTCCTTGTTCTCATTTCCCCCTCACTTTAATTACAATGTGCAAAGAACCCCTCTCTTGGTAAATGCACCCAATATTATCCTTATTTCCTAGGGGAATTGTATTTTCCTCCAATAATAAAGAACTTTGTGGTCTATAAACATAAAAGCTACCACAGTGGTATGAAGGAGCTGATGCTAGAGACTAAAGGAGTGCATGGCAGTCAATAAAATGAGAAGACTGCTGTATTAAAGCAGCCTGGATCTGTGACCTCTATGGGATAAGTCACTTTCATCTTTGCTGACCTGAGGCTCTAGTAGGAGTTGTCACTTCTGCTCTGAGAATGCAGAGCAACCTCACTCCCATCCCCATTCCCACCCTATTCCCATCCCCATCCTCTGCATATTGTCTTTGTGAGGAACATTGTAAACATGATGGAGATGGGAATGTCTCCTTCGTGTCAGCACTTTCCTGAAAGTTTGACCTGGTTCAGTTAAAAATGTTCACCCATGACCCACCAAAGAACAAGGGAAATCTCTCTGGTGGCCTTGGTGTATCACCCTGCGTGTTAGTGCTGTATTTACCTACATGGCCACAGAAATTATCACAGGAGACACAACAAAAGGACTACTCCAACACCAACCAGAGTGACCATGCTGATGTGATGTTTGTTCTGAAAGCAGAAGAAAGTGAAATAGGGTAAAACTGTTCTTTCCACGTGTACTGTTCGCATTGCATTAGTGTAGTAATATGTTTATATACCCCTGCTGTTTTGCATCTCTGATCTTTGCAATCTCACACACTACAGCACAAAGAGAACAGGGTCTGCAAGTAACAACAGTGCATTGTGTGCCTTTGTTTGCAGTGAGCATGACCTCACCGGTTGTGTTTCAAAGTGCCAGAGAAGCTCATAGCCCCAGAGCAAAAGAGAGGTTTTTATTCTTCACCACTTCTATACACCTCTTTAATATAAAGGAGAGGTGTAAGATGGCCAAGGACATACCATGATTTTCAATACCCTGATGCTCTACCCATCATGTGCTACATTTCATTTTCCTCCCTGGGGACACACACAGGCAATGGGGGATTACATTTTTGTCTGCACACAGCAGAGCGTGTACAATCTGGGGGGGCATGGGGAAGAGGAGGTGCTGTGTCAGAACAAGGGGCCATTGCCTCTTGGAGCAAACAGCAGCAGTGATGGTGGCAGGCACTGACATCCATGTAGCCAGGCTGCTACAAATTTTGGGTAAAATGAGGTGATTTTCCTCATCTTTAAAGGTGGTGTTCCCTATTCTCTTCAAAGGCTAATAGAAAATTAGTTTGCTCTTACATGCATGGTATCCAGAGCAGAACCTGAAAACAATGGGCTAAAGTGAACAGAAGAAACATGACCTACTAAGTAAAGAACAACTTTCCTTGATCCTCAGCCCAGCTTTGGAGATAAAAGTGCCCTGAAGAGTAATACATATACCAGCTAATGGAGCTCACTGCCCGCAATGTCCTTCTACAGAAAAGGTGGGCTTCTAGTTAAAAGCTGCTGCCAAATTTAAATAAGACTGCATCGAGCATAAAGAATTCCAGGCTCTTTGGTAGCCCATCAGGTCCCAAAGACCATTCCGGATATTTTGAGTAAAAATTAGTGTCTTGGATTTTATCTGAGACTTGAAGTATGTCCTAGGACAGAGGGGTGAAAGACACAGATGTAATTCAACTCTAGAAGTGAAATTCAGGCTCAAGGGGTCACCTTGGGAAATGTTTGGAGGCCACCCTGGATCTCAGTTGAGCAGGTTTTCATATCATGGCCTGAGAGCAATTTTGTAGCCTTCTGTTGCTGTGATCCAGTCCTAAAGTAAAATAAGCACAGGTAACTGAGACAACGCCTACATAGAAAAGAGCCTGGTTGGAAAAATGCCCAGGTACACAGAGAATTCCTCCTTCTCCAGGAGCAGGTCAGGCTACCATAGTGCTTCTGTTTTGTTCTGTACTTATATTACAAGTGGCAGCTAATTTCCATCAGTCGACTACATGGATATAATTGTCACTTTTGCTTCTGGTTTCTTTCCAGAAAAGAGTTAGGCTATCTCAGTCCTTGCTGAGGCATTGCCAAGTGGCTCTCACCTGAGGCCAGGACTCACCTGAACACTGAATCCTTTGTTCCACTGCCCTTCCTTGATCAGACAAGAAGCAAATAATCTGATCACTGTTTACTGGCAACCTGTTTTCCTTAGGAAAAGAGAATGAGATCAAAAGGTTTATCACCTGGGGCCTTTTCTTTGTCAAATCTTCATCTAGCAACCAACATTTTGGTATAATTAAAGTGCTAAATGGAGACAACCGTACATGCAGTTAACTGCATGAGTGTTTAAATAGAATGTGTGTCCATGGATAAATACTCAGCAATATCCATTTCCTTTGTTTTTCTTCTCATTGTCACAGTGTCACCAGTGAGGACAGCTGGAGTGTGCATGCTCTTGCAAAAAGAATGTTCTCTGTTAAAACTCAAAAGATAGGGCTTCTCTCTGCTGTGTCCATTGATAAATGCACTTTACTTGCTTATCAGTTTTCTAGCAGTGTAGCTGTGCAGTGATTTTACTGGGCAGGCAACTAAACACCACCCAGACATTTGGAAAAAAGCTTAGGAAGGTGGGTTGAGATAAAGATAGTTTAATTGGACAGAAAGGGAAGGGAAAATAATAATAATAATAATAATGATGATGATGATGATGATAAAATAATATGCAAAACAAGTGATGCACACTGCAGTTGCTCATCACTCACTGAATGATGCCCAGCCAGTCTCTGATCAGAGATTGGTCTCTCCTGGCCAAATTCCCCAGTTTTGTTATTCAGCATGATGCCATATGATATGGAATGTCCCTTTGGCCAGTTGGGTTCAGCTGTCCTGGCTGTATCTCCTCCCATCTTCTTGCACACCCCCAGCCTCCTCCTGCTGGCAGGGCAGAGTGAGCAGCTGGAAAGTCCTTGACATAGAGTAAGCAGTACTTAGCAACAACTAAAATATCAGTGTGCTATCAGCGTTATTCTCAATATTATTCTCATCCTAAATCCAAAACACAGCACTGTCCCAGCTACTAGGAAGAAAATTAATTCTATCCCAGCTGAAACCAGGACAAGCTTTGTACTTCTTGTGCTTTGAAGCCCTCTGCTACCTGTGTGTTTTAATAGTTATAAGAAGAGTGAAGGATTCCTCTAGGACTGCCTCTCTTTGACCTCTGTTAACAACATAAAGATTACATGTATGAAAGAAGAATACAGACTTCCTGAAACCTAAAATAAGAAAAAAAATCTTAATTACAGCAGCCTTTCATTGAGGAACTCGGCTTGTTCAGCTGTCCTTAAAATCCCAGCAACTGAGATAAGCATGACAGCAGGCTCTGGATGTTACAAGATTTGAGTCATTTTGGTTTTGAGAGGTGAGGAACTGATTTCCAATGTCAGGTAGCAAAATCCACTCCACTAGCACCTGCCAGGGCTGCTACAAGAGCATGTTCTCTGCCATAACTCTTCCAAGATGGCTCGGAGATCTCAGATTTCAGGTATTTCAGATTCAGTAGAAAACAGCTCGAACTCCATCTCCTAGTCTGCATGCCATCAGAACAGATTATGAAATCTGGAGTTTTCTGCAGCACAATGATGCTACAAATTCCTGTGGTCCAGCCTAGTGTCCTGTGTGCCTACAGCTGTATCTATAGAACTCTGTAGAGGGGGAGTCACCAGGTAGCAGGGTGCTAAAATTGCCTCATAAGAAGCATGTGCTCTCCTGGGTACAAGGCGTAGGTGGGGCTGGATAAGGGCATTGAGTTCAACAGGCTTTTGCAAGTGCAGGAGGTAGAGTGCAACAGCTTGGCATCCTGCAAGTAGTAATTAATGTGTGTGCAGCTGAGGACAGGCAGGAGAGGAGTTTTTAACCTCTTTCCTCTTGCTATTGATTTCTCCTCTTGGAGCTTGCTGGTTTAGCTGAAGCCTTGTGTATGGCACATCTTCTTTGCCTCTGTCGTGATGCTGCTTTCACACTGTCTTGCTTTTGGAGCATTAAAGCTTTCAGTGAAGAGCAAGGTAAAGCTGGGGTTTGATGGCTTCCCTGCTCATTGCTTCTTTAGTGTCCCATATCTCTAGATGGAGTGTGGGAGTCTGGGTGGGAGCTGGAATCCATGCTCACGTGTATTGGCAGGAGGTGACAGCAGAGCCAGCTCTGCTCCCCCACTTCTCCTTGCTACAGCAGAAGCCAGATCCAGATACATAAAGCAAGAACAACACGAATTAGGACGGTGTAAATACATAGAAATGACAGTCCTAATTAATTCTATCTTTTTACACTGATGTCCACTCGACATTCCTCTAACTGAAAAACAAAAAAAGAAAGAAAAAAGAAAAAAAAAAAACCAAAAAACCCAAACAACTATATTAATTTAGGGAAGATGTGTTTTTCTTGTAACTCTTGAAAAACATTACTATACTGAATATACAATGAACACTGTGTTTTTTCTGTGCTGCACAAAAATGTATGTGAAGAATGGTTATTTCTCATCTTTTAACATCATTTATCCATGCCTCTCTAGCCAGTTATATTTAGGATGAGATGAATCATGGACTGCTTCTGCCCAGTGACTACAAAAGGGGTCTTAAATGACCATCTCAGATGCAGGTGTCTTTTGTAACCATTTTTGTTGTACTACTCTTCCTTAATTTAGTTTCACAGCTTGGATAGAAAAATCTGTTTGTAAACCAGACATCAAATCACTTATGCCAAAACTAAACGCAGAATTAATTGATTTTATGTAATAAAATTTGATCTGGAGGTTATAAAACAATTGTAGGAGATGAAGTAGCTCCCACAGACATCTCCAGAGCCATGGCTTGCTGGGGTGGGTGCTTTGACATCTCTTGTGTGCAGTGGGTGATGTGTCAGGACCGTGGCTCTCCCTGCCCCTCGCCTTGCCAGCAGCAAACCTTCCCACCCCCAGCAGAAGACACGGTGTTTTTCAAACTCTCTTCTTCTGGCCTGTTCTAGACCTGTGTGCTGAGGTAGGCTGAAGCTGCTTGGAGGGCTTGGAGGAGCAGCCTGCTGGGAGGGTGCAGTGGGCATGGCACAGCGCAGATGTGGCCAGCTGTTGTTTGTGGTTTCACAGATGGATTGACAGACGTGCTGAACCAGTGACTGCTCGGGTCCTGCAGCCTGAGAAAGGAGAGTCCACCTGCTCTGGCCACAGGGGAGCATCAAAGCTGGCTCCAGAATGGGAACGTGCAACCAGCTGCCCTGCTTTGCCTAAGCAGAGCATGAACAGTATTAGAAGCTCATTAGGGCAGGGAACATCTCTTTTTTTCTCTCTCTCATTCTCTGCCTTATTTCATATATTGTCATAGTAGAGATAATAATGCTATTGTTAAATATCTAACCAGATTGCTGAAACGTAGTATTTTCTGACCAAAGGTATTGGTATTTATGAGCTTTAGGCAAAGAGTACCATAAATAAATTAATTTCAATGTGTGTAAAATTGAAATGCTTTTTGTTTTGTAAAATAATTTACATTTGTTTATAGAAGAATTTATTATTGTTTATTATTCCATAAAACATTGCAGTGTTCTGCAAAGTAATTTGTCTTTTGCATTTTTGAAAAAAGAATTAATATATTTTAATGCCACACTAGTCATTAAACTGATCGGGACAAGTTTAGTAAGATTAATTTTGCATTCCAATGCTGAGTACTCTGCTGGGCAAAAAAAAACCCAATTAACTATAACAAATCTTCAGACTTGCTACTCCCGGGGAAACAGAAGACAGCAATGCTAGCTGTGTCTAAACTTCATCAATCCCACTGGACCCAATAAAAAGAATAATTTTAGGTTTTTCTCCATATTTCCATTTTCCCCTGCACTTCTTCCATGCTGCAGGAGGGAGGAGTTTCCCAATGGCAGAGAAGGGGAGGAAGGCTCACTGTAAGGTTCAGGATTGAGCAATAAATACCAGGAAGATAGTGTCAGATGGCAGAGGCCATAAACTGGACAGAATAAAGACTTTTTTATTGCCCTTCCCTGCATTTATGGGATGGGGTTTGGATAGTGGCTGAGCAGTGGAAGGAGGTAACCTTGCTGTTTTTGCTAAGTGACTCACAAGTGACTCAATCAGCTCTTGAAAACACAAAAGCACTCTTGATAAGTTCTCATCTGTGGTTATAGGTAGTCATCACCTCTGAGAGGGTGCTCAGAACATGTGTAGGAGTTTCCCTCTGCCAAGAGAGTATTTTGAGGTGTCTGGTTTTTGACAACCCAATTTTCTTTCCATGCTTCAGCTCCTTCCTAACAAGACAGTTGTATGGAGCATTTGTAATTTTTTTGGTTCAAGGTTTTTAGTAAGTCCAGTGAGGGCAAAATCCTGTTTAAAAAGTAGCAGAGAAAGCTTTCTATTTTTTTTTTTTTTTTTGCAAACATTATTTGTATTTTTAAATACAAATGTAATGTTTTTAAAATTTACATTCACAGCTGCTTGTCATCTTGGCTGTCTGCTAGCATTGCTGAGTCAGAATGAAATTCCAGGATTCCTCAGACACACAGCCTCAGGGTGATTGATCCCCTGTGAGTTACCCACTTTCTCCTGGCAGACACCAAGCACCTCCGAAGCTCATCAGGCACCCTGATATTAAGTAGCCTTTTTGCTCCTTAAAAACACATGCTTGCTGCGTTCTGTTCACTATGAACATCCCTTTGTTTGTCTCTTGTAATGGGTTTTTAATCTGCTCAAATTATATGGCAATCTTTAGGAAGACTATGGTTGGTTTTCTTCACACTGGTATGGTGCAGAGGGAAAATGCAGGGCCCATTGCTCCCATCAGCAGTTACCTGCAGGATATTTTGGGTTAGGTCTTTGCAGGGAGATACCACTGCAAATCACAGTGAGGTGCAATGGGATCGTGTAAGGAAGCTGGGCAGGCTGTGCTCTGTTGCTGACTTTCCAGCAGGAGCTGTTTGGATGGGGTGGCCCCTCTCCTAATCCCTGCTGAAGGGATTATGGCATTGTGCTTCCTGAGGGGCACTGGAGGATGTAATCCACTGCTACGTGAGAGATTTGCCCTGGGATGATGCTGAAATGCAAAGTAATATTTTTACTGGGAAGATGCTCTCTGCTGCAGCAAACCCATTATACTGGAAGCTACGAGAGATCCATGTGCTTCTTACAATGCCTTTGGGAATTTGGGTTCTGTGCTGAACTCTTCAGTTCAGCCCCAGTTCTCTGTTATATTCTAACAGTGTTGAAAATGAATGTTTTGCAGGCATCTGCCTTCTGTGACAGAGATTTGCAGGGCTCTTTGGGTTTGCTTCAGTGCAGTTGGTTCTTGATTCTGAGTCTTGTTTCCATAGTCCTTCAGAAGACCCCTGAATGTTAACTCAGTGTCAATTTACACATTTAATTTAGAGCTAATTTTTTCCCCTTATTTTTGCTGTCTTCATAACTTCCACAAGGTAGTACATATTGATAGTGGGAAAATAATGTTTTTATTCTTACTTCAGGCTTCTTAAATTTTCTTGCGTTTCACCAAGGAAGATACTGCTATCATGAACCAATAAGAACTAAGATACTTCTACCAACAATGTCTTAAAACAATTTTTTTTCATTTAAAACTGACTTTTATAGTGGAACTGAAAGGAAAGTAGAACAAGCCTCTATAGTGTAAGGTTTGCCAAGGGGGCTGCAATTGTATCAATACTACATAATGATAGATTCAAAACTAGCTTTAGAGTGCCTGCTAATTGCTTGGCTTTACAGCCTGACAGAATTTCATAGGAAAGCAGGAGCACCTGGTGGTGCTGTCACAAAACCTAGAAGCTTTTAACCCTGCTGAGGTAGATAAATGGGCATGCAATTTTGCATGTGTGCATGGCAAGAGAAAAAATAAAAAAAATATTATTTATTTGCTCTGTGAGCAACTTAAATATTACACTTTCTGGACCTGAGTGCCTCTTCCAACACAAACCATTCTATAATTCTACCTTTTTCAGAAAAAGTGTGACCCACAGTGCCTATGCATGTAAAACTGAGGACTTTGTCTGCAAAAGCACTCAGTAAAGTCTGAACAGAAAGAAGAGGGAGATGCAGTGTATTCCTCAGTGCTAATCTTGATGTGAACAGAAGCTGAATGTTTCATTTTCAAAGTCACGTTTGATTTGGCTTTTTCTTATTGTAGCAAATTCAGAGGTTTACTGGCTTTTTAAAAATAATGTTTTTTCAATCATGTTTAACCAATCTAATCCCTCATAAAGTATTTGATTTTCTAAAGCACATACTTAGGTTTATATATAATCAGTACTTATTGGGAGTAGCAAGCAGGGAAAATGAAGACTAGAGCAGCACACCACGTGGTAAAACTGAATGAAAACTGAAAACAAAGAGTGTGACGTAGTGCAGGTATAATAGGGTTTGAGAGCTGTCAGACGAATGAGTTATACAGAAAAGGCAGGGAAAGTGGGGGTTTGTGGCTGAACAGTGCTTTTTTATTCAAAGGCAGTGCCCTTCCCAGCTAGCCCTGGGCTGGCAGCTGCTCGTGCCTCTGCAGGAGCTGAGCCGTGGCTCAGTCCCCTAGATGGGGTTAGAGCACTGTGATTCTCAGCTGCCTCCTGCTGCTCCCTCTGCACTCTGAAGGGACCAGCTGATAGAACAGGCAATGTCCTAGGAGGGTCTTTGGAGGGGTCACATTGTGCTGGCAGCTGCCACCCAATCTAATCATCCAGTACTGGGTTGCTTTTCTCAAGTAATTGCATGAAATACCATCAGATACTCTGACAACTAAAGCTTGCTTATTTGATAGCTGTTTCTCAATTATGTTAGTGTGCCCTTAAGTTCTTGTCTTTTATATCTAATAAAATGCTTCTGCAGAAACAGAGGCTTGTCTGATGTTGCAGACTGTGTCAATTTTGTTGGAGTGAACAAGTTCTCACAGAATGACAAATCTTAGAAGAGCAGAGAGTAAGTTCACAAACCTAACTTTCACTTTAAATAGTCTGTTTCTTGTGTGTCTCCAGAATCTGGAACTGCCCATCAAGAGTTCTTTATAATAACACATCTGGGCTTTCAAAACATGGGGAGAAAAGCCTGGTACTGGAGAAAGGACAGCTATGTCCTTGTCTCAGTCATAAAGAAAAATAAAGATAGTCTTTGATTTAATGTAGGGGGTTGCTATTCAGTGTTACACAGTTTGTATCTGTGGTGTATGCTTCCATGAATAGAAGTTCCTTGGCTGCAGGGGCTGCTTGAGCTGCCGCTCTGTAGGGAATGACACTGGATTGCCTCTTTCTCAAGGTTCAGGGAATGACAGCTCCTGTCTGCTGCTGGAGGAGCTTGGTTGTGAAGAGAAACTGTGCTGATTGTGGAAGTGTGGGGAGGCAAATGAGTGGCATCAGTTGGTGCTGTGCTGGCATCTCTCTGCTTTGCTGGTGCTCATTACCCAGCACATTTCACTGATTAAGCTCCTGCTAGAGCTGGGCTTACTTGGGGTAACTCCTTTGGGCCACAGAATCACCAAGTGGTATGGATTAGTTAAAGATCATCTAGTTCCAACCCCCTCATGATGTGGAGGGACACTTTCCACTGGACCAGATTACTCAAATCCTCATCCAGCCTGGCCTTGAAGACTTCCAGGAATGGGGCATCCACAACTTCTCTGGGCAGCCTGTGCCTGTGCCTCACTGCCCTCACGGTAAAGAAATTCTTTCTATTATCTAATCTAAACCTATTCTGTCAGTTTATTCTGCCTTGTCCTATCACTCCATATCCTTGCAAAAAGTCCCTCTCCAGTTCTTCTGTAAGCCACCTTAAGGCACTGGGAGGTACGGTAATGTCTCATCAGAGCATTCTCTTCTCCAGAGTGAACAACTCCAGCTCTTCCAGCCTGTACTTAGAGCAGAGGTGTTCTCTCTGAGCTCACTTAGGCACATACATTTTTGAACAAGGCATGTATGTCTGCAAACAGTCATTTTCCAGGGTTACAGTGGCCAAAGTATCTGCTGCCACCTGAAGAAGCTGCTGTTGAGCATGCTACAGCATGAAGGTATTATTGCAGCATCCTTTATGGACTCATTTTGGAAGCAGTTGAACTAGTTACCCCAAAAATCCAGATTTTACAAAAAGAACCCCAAACAATGCAACCACAAAACAGATTTTCTGAGAATTATATTTCATAGATGTGGTATCACACTGGTGACAGGTCCTCATCTTGGAAGATGAGCAGCAGACTGGTATTGGCAAAGTTAGGGCACAGCTGGATGTGGTTTTGTTCACATGGTTTTGCACATGGTTTTGTTCATATTACAAGTGCCTGAGGTCAGGGTGGCATTCCTGGGGCAACAACAAGGCAGCAACACTCAAATCTGAGGCACAGCTGGGGCTACTGCCTTTTGTTTACTCAGGCAACCGTTTGTTTTGCAATTGAAGAAAATGCAGTCTGACTTCTGACCCTTAGGGAGGAGAGTCAGAGAGGGAAGCGAATGTTGACAGTGCAGAGATCAGAAAACTTAGAGCAGTTATTTTGGATGCTGGTACCATCATGACTGCAAGGGAGAGGGGCTACAGGCTGCCCTGCAACATGCTCTGGAGGTTTGCTCCCATGGCTGGGCTATGATTTGTTTTAGAGTAGCTGATTGAAAGCTGTATGAAAGCTGTATATTTGTGCATAGGGCAGTAATTCCCTTGTTTTTTAGGACAGATGTGAAGAGGCTGAGGAGGGAGAGGGATGGAAATGCAGTAGGTGTGGGGTCAGAAGCTACAGGGACGCTCTGTCCTGCTGCACATCTAATGAAGGACATTTGCTTTATTTCCATCTAGAAAAGGGTAAGAATGAGCATGCTACATTTTCTCCCTGGTCTGGAAGCATTGCCACTGCAGAGGTCTCCCCTCCAATGCTTTCAGCTTGTTTGATCCTAACAGGATTTGGTCTGGAGCTGTCACCAGCTTATTCAGCACAGTCCATTTGGGCAGATATCTTCAGCTCTGCTACATGTATCTTATTTTCCAGCTGTCATCTTCTATGAAAAATAAATTTGTGGGGTAACCAGATCAGTCAGAATTGATAAATTCTTCCCATTTCATGAGAATAACTGTGTGTGTTTAAAACAGTGGAAAAATCTTGCCACAGGGAGGTGTGTGGAAGTAGAGACCTACATCACCACCTCCATGTCTCCTGGGAAGGGGACCCACGTTTCCATGGGTTCTGTGAAATTTACATCAAGATGTAATTATAATAAATAATAAACACAAAAGCATCTCTGTGTGTGAGGTCATTCAGTCAGATTATGTGAAGTAGCTGACATGAGAGAGTACTGTAAATTATTAATTATTACTAATTAGCTCTTGCTGTTCACCAATAGATCAAAAGTTAATTCTATCTCCTTTTCTAATTGGTCATTTAAGGGTAGATTAGGCACACATTAAAATGTTTCTTGGTCTTCAAAAGTAAGCAGGTGGTTTAATTATACAATTAAACTATTATTTAGACAATATTGTACTTTTTATGAGTGTATTAGCAATAGGAAAAGTTTGCCCCGATGTTGCTGACACATCAGCAGGAAAATTGTCCTTCTTTACTGTTTTTCTCCCCCATATTAATTATTTCAAAAAGGTTTGTCAGCACAGTAGAAGTCCAACCATCAGTATAATTGGGTCACACACTTTGATTTGAAGTGACCCCTCAGTATGAGTATTGCCTCATTATTGAAATCTGCCCATTTGGTTTGACTTCTGTGCATGGGGATGTCAGGGGCCAGCTCCAGTACTGGCAAGACTCCTGCCTCAGTTACAGACATAAACCAAATTATTTCTTTCGGAACCTCTATCAGCACTTAGGGATTGTACAAGGTGCAGGAAGTGGCGTGAGGCATTTTAAAACTTGTAATGTAGAAAATGTAGTAATGCATTAACAGCTCATCAAAATCAGTTTATCATTAAGTCATTCCAAATTTAAATATGTTATTTCACAGTTCACATCACTCCTAGTGATGGATGCTAGTGAAGATCCCGCCAGTGCAGGAGGCTGGGTAATGGGCTTGGTGACCCACCCTAATTCCAGCATTGTGAGGTAAGGCTTTGCTAACACTGCTGCTATTATTGCTGTGTCTGCCTTCCTTATTAGGGAAGTCTGAGGTTTCATTTCTCCTTGGACTGCCCCAGACAGATCAGATCATCACTGAACTGGAAGATGGCAAAACCTTTACCATAACACTTGCAGCTGACCCAAACTTCAGGAAATGGGTGTAAGAAGAGGGAGCATAACCTGCAGATGCCAAAATTACCTCTAGCCACAACCAAATTTTGGAGAATAGCAGAAAGTAGTAGCTCATCTGGTGAGCTTGATTATTCAGCATGGAGCTTTGGTCCTGCCGAAAGTGTGTGTTTTTGGGAGCCAAGGGCACCTCCAGAGCCTGCAGGGAGGGCATAGCATGGAGGTGCAAGGCAAGTGGATGAGAGGCAATGGGCAAAAGCTAAAATGTGAGAGGTTTGGATTGGCAAGGAGAAATCCTTTCTCTATGAGGACACCCACCCCACCACCCAGAAAGGCTCTGCAGCCTCCCTCCTTGGAGGCTGTCAAGACCTGAGTGAAGCACTGAGCACCTGAGGCAGATCTTGGAGTTGACCTCCCAAGGTCCCTTTTAGCCTGGATTTTTCTCTCATATTATGGAAAAGCCCAGTGCCAAGGGAGATGTGGGCAGGCATATATATGTGCAGGAAAATAACCAGTAGATGAGCTAATGCACCTTCTCACTTGGCAGTGTTGTGGTGTCATCTAACACTGGGACAGTTTAGGGGTGAGTCACAGATTTAATGAAGTATTGGCAAAAGTGCCTTTGTTGTGAGGCTCTTAATGAGCTCATCTACTTAGCTTAATGAAGTGAGGATTGAGAGTCAGCTTTGATCTCTGTAACTGTTTATTTGAAGAACAAATTGGATTGTGGAGTGCATCAGATAAAGTCACAGCAAAATCCAGTGACTGAAGACAAAGTTAGATGGATTCAGGAGAGAGGTCAATAATAATCACTAATAAATCTTTTTTTTAAGTTTTCTGATTTTTGGAAAAAAAAGTTGCCATGGATTATGATCAGTCCTCTGCTGTATTTAAATCAAATACATTCATTTCACAGATGTGATCCACCTTAAAGGAAAGTGCATTCAGGTCAGTCCCTTGCCTCTCCTGATGCAAGCTGTGGTTGTTGAATGGGTGAACCTGAGCAGCAGTGCTGGCCTCATTCCCTGGTCTAGTACAGCCCAGGGAAGGCACACAGAGCTGCATTCAAGAGCCTGGCACAAAACCACAGCTTTGATTCCAATGATCTATTTCCTGACTTGGACAGATATTCAGCAAAATACTTAGTGTTGTTGTAAGAGTGTAAATACTTCCATCATCAAGAAGCAGCTTAAATTACACTTAGTTTCCATGTCTTGGTCATATGGACAGTCATAATGCACTTTTTGCAACTGCCAGATATAGACAATGATTCACTAAAATGCACCATTTCATTACTCATCTCTCTGCAATTCACAAAATGTGAAGCACTTTTGATGAGAGCCACATATGAGCATTATGGTGCTGCAACTAATTGACAGTCAGAGGCTTAACCTTTATTTCAAATAATCAAACTTAATGTGAGCTCACTGTAGAAAATACACAACCTTTGTCCTCTGCGTGTTTAGCCAGCACTCGAGATGTACTCCACTCTAGAGCAGTTTTCATCAAGAAGTTTAAGTACATTTCAATGTTAAGTAATTGACTGTCCAGCATTTTTATGAGAAAAAAGGATGAAGTACTGGTTTGAATAGAAGAGCTTATGCTGAGTACCAGCAGCACACTGAGCATAATTCCTCATGATAACATTGGTCTTTGCAGCCCTAGGCCTGATTTTTCAAGAGGTTTTTATATTTAGAAAAGTGTATTTACATTTTAATCTGCCTATTGTGATGGTCCTCTTGCAATCCACCAATTCTTACAATCCAGCTATTACTGCCTATGCCCCTTGGAATGAATCTTACATTGGTGAAGAAATTACTGCTACACCATGGCCTGCATCAACTACTAGAATGCAGTCCTGTGTAAAGCATTCTAGATTGATTCTAAACTGATTATTCTATGTGTGCTTCACCTATACAGTAAGTAATACAGTGAATCTTGCCACTGAACTTTGTTCAACTTTCACAAATTTCTATTAAACTTCCAGTGCTAATACCTTTGACAGTGATTGAGTGTTTGTAAATCTTTGTTACTTTGGTAAGAGCATGGTGCTAATAATGCCAAGGTCGTGGGTTAAATCCCTGTATGGCCCATTCACTTCAGAGTTGGCCTCGATGATCCTTGTGGGTCCCTTTCAGCTCAGAGTATCCTGTGGTTCTGTGATTCCATGAATAGAGCCAGCTAACAGAGTGCTGCCAGCTGAGGTGTGAATGGGTTTTGAGAAGCACAGAGAAATGACTCATCTAGAAGTTGTGGGATGCAGAAATACAGCCCTAACTGGGAATCAGACATCCCAGGCCGCCCAGGACTTCTAATAATCTGAGAGTATGGCATCATCTTCAAGTATGAGAATGTCTTAAATAGCATATGTAACAGTGGATAAACTCACATACCTTATACACCCATTCTGTTCTTTATCCTGATAGCAAAATCAGCCAGAGATGGCCACAGATGCTGAAGTTCCCCCACTGCTAAATGTCACCACAGGATACATGAGGTTTCTTGGGTGTTTTTCACACCCTAGGAGCCTGAGCAGGTTCAACACTTACCTGCTCTATCAGAGTTTGGGTTCTTTTTCCCAAAAAGACATATATACAAAAATTTTTAAGTCCTAATGTTTCTTACTTCTCTAAGGAAATCAGATGTAGAGAGACACTGCCTAGTTTTATATCACTGGATGTCTTTCCTCTTCCATGCCCAAAAAATTGCTGCATTCACAATGAAAATGTGTGGTTGCTGTAGGCTACGCTGCTAGGCAGTGAAGAAGGCCAGGAAGCTCCTGGGAGGAAACCAGACCTTACAAGGACTGAGCCCATCTTCAGTGATGATCAGCACATGCAGTAGTTCCACAGGGATCCTAGACCAGGACAGGATCCTAGGACTTAGCTGCTTCAAGTGCATGTGAGATAAACCTGAGCTTAAATTCACTTATAGTTAGAAAATACATATATGTAAGTGCCTGGATAGGTGGCCTTTGTTTTCTCTGTTGTTTCAAGACCCAAATTGTCACAGCTGTGGTCTGGGACAAGTGCATGCCTTGGTTCCTTGCATGCACCCTGAATGCCAAGGACACATTTACACCTCACTGAGCGGATGTTTGGCATCTGCATATGGCCCAGTGTGGAGAGCTAAGCTAAGGGGGATTATATGGCTCGGGGGGTATCTGCCATCACTCATTCTGAGAAAAGATTAAATTCAAAACCAGACCATAAACCTGAACTGAGTGAAGCTGCACATGACTATTTTTAGCATTTCTTCATCTAATAAAAGTTGCCTTGCCTATACTGTTTTACAAAAATTCTCATATTTTTAAAACTCCAGGTATAAATTAAAATTCCAGTATGAAACTTGCTGACAGAGTCATTAGCTTCATTGCAAAGGGAGCACAGCAACCCATATTAACTTTTTTTTATTGCTTTAGGATATCACAGCTCATTAAAAATAGAATAAATTGCATATAGAACAATTTCACACACATAGTCTTAGGTTTTAAAGGTAATTCCTAATACATGTTCCTCCTGGAAGAGAAAAATACAACTGCAGAATTTCCCTTTAAGTGATCCATATAAGTCTGATTCCACAGTTTCTTACAGCAGTTATGCATTGCTGCCAGTACAATTTTAGAGTGAAGTGTAGTAATAACCTTAATGGGCAAGAAATTGTATTAAATAGGTATTGTAACAGGTAATATATTGTGAAATCCTGCATGGAAGAAGTGTGCATTTGGGTATTTCACAACATTCAAAATCAGAAAATGAGGTATCCTGGAGAAGAAAGACTTTCCTAGAAAATAAACAAGAGGGTTGCCACAGAGGTGAATGTGAAGCCAGCAACAGGGACAGAGGCACTCTGTGTGTGACACTATGACACACACACTCCACTGCAAGTGCAGCCTCTGCACCGGAGGCATTTCATGCTCACATGCACAAAATGCTCCTCCACCTCCTGCAGCACAGGTCCTGTGGGCACAAGCAGTGCTGCCAGTGCTGGAGCTCCTTTCAGGTGTCCCAGGGGAGCCTTGGGGAAGCTGAGCAGGACACTGCTTTCTCCATGAGGCCCCTGGTGAATCATCTGGGGTATGGGACAGGCTCCTCTGTCCAGGCTGGCAGTGGGCATGGGGAAGGGGGACATTGCCAGGCACTGCAAAGTCTTCCCAGAAAGCCTGCAACTGCTGAAAAACTGTGGAATGTGCCTGTGCTCTGAACCTGTTGCTAGTGTCCCCATGAAGGGCTGCTGGCTGTGAAGAGCATCACTGGTAGAGGGGAGAATCTAAGCTAGTAGCTTCTCTTTCTCTGCTAGTGTTCAGGGTAGCTCAAGAGCCTCGGGGAGGACTGGCTGGGAACATGGCTGCAGAGCCTGGGCCATTTGGGACCATTCCTTCCAGAAAAAAACAGTCTGTAAACACAAAAATTTAAATGCTTTTGCATATCTACACAGAGCACACACTCTGCACTGTGGTGAAGGAAAAAAAAAACAACAAATATTTAGATGCTTAGTCTCACTTGTCTTGAAAGATGGCTAAATGTAGAAGGCAGCCCAGCAGGCATCCCACCACAGTGCCTCAACGTGCATCAGAGCTGACACCCCACCAGGCACCACCCCAGTGGCACTGCAGGCATCACTGCAGGCGTCCCACTGGTTCATCTCAGCAGGCAAATCAGCAGACATCTCTCCACAGCATCTCATCAGGACATTGCAGCAGGAACCACAGCAGGGTGGTCTTTGCTGCCAGCCCTGCTTTTGAGCCTGATGGGGGCAGGTGGATGGGGAAGGCAGGGCTGTTCCATGGGCAGACAGGCAGTGCAGGTGGCTGATCCCCCACAGGTAAGCCCAGATGGGCTAAGGAAGGGCTCAGGAACAGAGAAGCAGCAGCCTCAGAGAGCACCCAACAATTGCTGGTGGAAAGAAGAATCCTGAAGGTGTCATTCCAGCTCCTCAGCTGAGTTTTAAGGAGCTTTCAGGCATGTTTAACCAAAAATAGTAAAAACTGGCCTTCCTTCCACCAACTATATATATTATGTCCAAAAAATACAGTTTTCACTGTGAAATTGAGCCCCTGGCTGAACATACAGAGTGTGATCTTGGGTGGTCTATGGCCACCAGTGATAGGGAGAGCAATTCCATAGCAGCATTGTGTAGGGAAAAGATAAAAAGAAGAAACACTGGTGCAGATAAGAAATGACCATTTACTGTCTCAAATACTTTCTTCACAGGGTCTGGTTGGCCTGTGAGCACCCCATGCCCATGAACAGGGAGATAGAGCAGCCACAGCGAGCCAAGCCTGGAGCTGCCTGATGGGCTTTTCTGCCCAGTGAAGTGAATAACCTCACACTGTAAAAATGATTTTCTGAAATCTCACTGGAATCTCAAGGCTGCTAAGAAAGTCTTTTTCCACATCTCTCAGTTCCCCTCCCATTAGCGAGAGGAAAACATTTGGGTTTACATTTAAAATGAGGAATAATCTGTTCTCCAAATTAGGACAGCTGAGGACTTTGTGTGCCCAGGGTAGCAGAGCATCAGGAATGATGACATTTAAATACACATTCTGATGTCCAGGGGCAAAGCCCCCTCTAGTGCCCTGAGATGTGGGGCATAAATAGACCACATCTTACTCTGCAGGCACATACACTTGACTTCTGGGTTTCTTTTCAAGGTCACTTTTCCATTTACAGAACTTATTTATGGTCTGCTTACATGAAATTTCAAACAGCTCTTAAAAAGTAAAGCTTCATTGCATCATATGAATATTTTTGATACATATGAACATTGGATAACAAAAATATATTATTTTGAAGCTTTTGTTGAACTAATTCCCTTGTTAATCTGGATACCAAGGTAAGGAAGCAGGCACTGGCACTGGAAAACGAACCCTGATGTCAATGCTGTGCAGTGTAGGAACAGATGAGCACATAAACCCCACTGACACATGGACTGGAAATGGAGGAAGTGCTCCAGGTCTTGCTCTGGTCCCAGTCTGTGAACTCAAATGTTGTTTCTAATCTTGTTGTGCCCCCATCAGTGATTTGAAGGAGAGCTGTGCTCAGGCCTGCTGTGCAGTTTTGACTCCCAAAACACACGGTTTGTAAAGACAAACTCTGACTAAGCCTTTTCTTAAAGAAGTTTACATGTTCCCCACATGCCCAGCCTTGATGGACACAACTGAGTGTCTGTCCAAACTGTTTCCCCATCTAAAGCACAGCCTTTGGCCATACAAATGGGGCACTGAAGAATGCTCCTATTGTGGTTTGGATTTTCTGTGCTATAAGCATTGATGATCAGGTGATGAATCCAAGAAGATGAAATGATCATGTCACACATTTCAAATGGCAGTATTTTGTGCATTTCCTGCTGATATTTCAAATATTAGGAAGGTAACAAGTTGGTAATTTCATTTAAAGATGGTTTGGTGATACTGGCATCCACATTTGTCCACCTCTGCTGTTCCCTGTATTTGTCAATCTAACTGTGTTTTGTCCACATGCTGGTCCTAGGTCTTTCCCCAATTACTTTCCACAAGGTGTTTATAGGATACCTGAGCCATATGTGATTGTGAGTTTAAATGCTGGCACATGAACAGCTGATATGCTCTTAACAGTTAGGAAACTTTCTGGAAATTATTTTCAAGAAGGAGTGAAGGGGAAGGGATTGCATGAGTTAACTGAGAATTGCCAAGACCAAGGGGTACCTGTTCTTAGTGATACATCAGTAAAACATCTCTCAAAATCCAAATTTAATTAAGTCCTTGCTATCTTGTCATACCCAGTTGGATCAATCTTCCTTTAAATCAGTGGTGCTGTTAAACACGTGCGAGGGTATTATACTTCCTACCAAGGCAACATGCACACTTGTGTATTTCCTTTAAAATTCTTTTCAAATAAGTAAATTAATTTCAAAATAGGAGTGGGAGTTTTAACATCATAAAAGTGGTTTTGTCTCAATGTTTTTATTCCCTGATAACATGGCAGCAAAGTAATTTGTGGGTCAAGGAAAGCTATGGGAACTTCATGAAGCAGTATCCAATACTTTATATTTTTATTGAAATATCTTAACTTTTCAGCAAACAGCTAACTAGCAGAGGTGGTGAGGACCAGGAAATGAACATCAGCTTGCAATATCTCACCTTGCATTTTATCCACGACCTGATCCAGACTCTGTCCTGGCAGCCCCAGGACAAGAGCTGGGTCTAGAAGCATCTGACTTCTGGGGACCCCCACTCCAGCCTGGATCAAGCCTTGAGCACTTTGGCTGTTGGAAGCTGCATATGGGCATAGGCACAGCAGCCACTCTGCTTCTGACAGCAGGTTTCCCCATGCACTAAACTTGCTAATAACAGAAAAAATTCAAAAGTCTTTTAGTTAACCATAGAGAATAAAAAAAGCAAAACAAAGAATGCGAGAATGGTTTTAATTCAGGACAGGTTTGGATCCAGCATCTAATTTAGCTGATATACTTTGAATTATATATAGATTTAACATTTATTCTTCAGAAGTTTAGAGTTTCTTAAAAGGTCATATTTCATTTTGTATTAGAACATGGCATGTTGGCTTTCTGCTCATGGTTTTTCTGCACATACGAGCGCTTAAGGTAAAATGCTTTTTATTTCCAAAAGCAGCAAGTGTGCAGACACTTGATAAAAAAATAATTTCTTCATTCCCATTTCTAGTCAGCAGGAGTTTTTCCTCCATCAAGAAGCAAAATAAAGGAATTCAGGCTGATTTCTTCAGGTTTCCATCTCAGATCCTCCAGAAAGTGATGAATATCACACTAATACAAAATTGCTCTTCACATTCAGCCCCATCCCTGGATGATTTGTCTCTCAAACTCATCACACCAGTCTCAGTTCCTGCTTTGTTTTTATGTATTCTGGGAAATCAAAACAAGAACCAATTTTGCTTTTAGCAATTGTAACTTCAACCAAACAAGATACAAAGCATGTGTGAGCCCTCCTCCCTCCTTCCCTTCCTCCCTCCCTCCTCAGGCTTAGAACCATGACTGAAGTTAATGGTGCAACTACTGTGATACAACTAACAGAATAAAACAGAAGAGAACAAGGCCCATGATATTAACTCTAAATTTTACAAGAATTTGGTCTTTGGAGGTCTGGTTTTGACTCTGTTAAAACTGAGTGTGGACCCAGCTATGTTGTGTCAAATGTCCAGTGCTAAACTTAAAGGTGTATCTGCTTAAACATGCAGCATTATACTGGTATAATTAAAGAAGCACAACCCTGGGTGTGCACACCACTGACAAGAGTGGCTGTCATAGATTTTGTGAGTCAAACAGTAAAACTTTGCCAATCTGACCTGTTTTGGTTTGAGTGGCCAAGGGTATCTGCCTCCAGGTCCTGGATGCAGATGCAGAAAGCTGAGGTCAAAGCAGGGCACTCACCCACACTGCTCCTCCAGAGGAGGTAATCTCCTGCAGATGAGCTATAAAACTGCAGCTCCTGTGTTTGAAGCAGCCCTCTATGAAGCTCCACAGTAAAGTGTCAGGAAAAACTGGTATGGTCCCTACAGTCATGGAGCTGTAAAGCAAAAATAACTTTGAAGCAGAGAAAGTGTGAATTGTCTTTGAACTGAAGCCACTGGCATAGTGCAAAAGCAAGAATTGGAGAAAGATAACAAAATGCATGTGTGTATGCATGGGAGACAGAGACACGTCCATGCTGTGGAAAGGAATTGTGTTTTCCTCCTGATCCATCATCACGAGATCGCTTTTTACTTGGGCAGATACTGATAGGACAAAGGGATATGGCTTTAAACTGACTGAGAGCAGGTTTAGATTGAATGTAAGGAAGAAATTTTTAATGCTATATGTGGTGAGGCACTGGCACAGGTTGCCCAGAGAAGCTGAGGGTGGCTCATCCCTGGAAGTGTTCAAGGCCAGGTTGGATAGGGCCCTGAGAAATCTGGTCTAGTCAAAGGTGTCCCTGCCCATGGTATGGTGTGTTTTAACTAGATGGTCTTTAAAGTCTTTTTAAATCCAAAATATTCTGTGATTCTAGATGCTTCAGTAACTTCAGGTTTATTAAAATCATCTGCTAATTGCAGCCCGGAGAATAGTCACAATGTCCTGCTTGTTTTCCTAGAGTTTTGTGGATGACTCACTGTGATATTTTTGTTTAACAGCAGGCAAAGGAACGTTTTTCTATCACACCAGTCTGTAGGGAAGCGTTTCTCTCCAGAGCTGGCTGTTGCTTTGTGCAGATGCAGCTCGACATGCAGTATCCCTCTGCCATGCTCACAGACGCTTCAGTCTGCCTGAATGTGCCAGCAGCAAAAACAGATGAGAAAATACCCAAAGGGAAACCACAGAACATCTAAAAATGCCAGAAGAAAACATAGTTTGCAGCACACCATCTCCTCCTGAGAAAACATTCATAGCTCATCAGCACGCCTCACCTAACAGGCACAGGAGGGACGTGTGTATGCCTAATTTAGCTTTGCAAGTATGTCACTGGGCACTGGGATGGAAATCTGCCTAAAGTTTAAGACATTATAAGAATTTAGAAGATCAAAATGAGAAATACAAACCAAAGCTGGCCATAGGTGGCCCAGCTCCAGCCCTCTTGGAGCACAGGGACTGCAGGGAGTGGCCACCTTCTCCCAGCTCTGGCTCATCCTGACTGTCCATCTGCTGGTGTCAATGAGATGAGAGAGGGATGCAGCTTTTGAGGGTGATAATCCCAAGTCAGGAATTTTGTGTCATTAATCTCATCCTGGAAGTAGGCTCCTCCATTCTCCTGGGATGAATTTTAGAGGTTAAAACAGGTAAAGCTAGCCCCATCTGTGTACCCTTTCCTGGTTAGAAAGTTTTGAAAGTAGTGTGCCACTGTAAATCCATTTTTTTGGGGGGGAGGGAAACCCATTTTGGTCCCTGCTTTAGGACATTTAGAAATCATGTATTCAAGTCTAAAGTAGTTGCTTTAGGCTCTCTTTTTAATCAGTGGAGAAGAATGGGCACCTCTGGTGGGATAGGGCACTTCTGGTGGGATAGTCATCTATTTTGGGAGAGCTGATGGGCTGGTTGGCTGAATGATCCTTTGGAAATGCTCATGCCTTCTGATAACGCAGATCACTGTTTACAAAAACTGCTTGAAAATAAGAAAAAGAATTCTTTTTGGGAATACAGAGACTGTTTTATGAGCTAGAAATGCAGGTTTGCTAGCAGGGAGAGAGTCTAGCTGGCCTGGTAGTTGCACTGCTGAAAGCACTGGACCAAAGTGCAGGGGAAGGGAGCCCTAAGATGTTTTACACATGTGCCAGACAAATAAAATCCCATAAGTTCTCTGATCCTGGATAAAATGAGGAGTGTGACTCCCAGAGTAGTCCTTGAGGATGGGACTTCAAACACTGTTTGATCAGGGTATTCATGCAGCAGTGGACATTGAATGCTGACACCTGAGCCAAGGTATTTACCTATGAGCCAGCTGTCTAACCCTGGGTCAGGGGAAAGAGAGAGGGAGAGAATGAGACAGTGAGAAAGATTTCTGTCTATCCCTACACACAGAGAGAAATCAAATGAACTGAGATGGAAGGAGCTGCTGAAGCTCACTTTATGCTCCAGCACACAGGTTAGAAGAGGAAAGAGCTTGGTATGATTGCACAAGACAAAGTAGTTTTCTGTGCTGAAACATCATATTGCCAGTTACTGCAGGCTGAGGCTGTGCTTGTGCACTCAGAGATAGGAATTCATGTTGGTTAAAAGCAGCAAAGCAGTTTTATCTGAAATATGTATTTATGTATCAGAAGTTCATTGTAATGCAGAATTATAATTCAGTTTTGTGCCCAAGTACTGTGTAGGTGAAGCTGGTAGGAAGTTTTTGTTGCTCTATCACTCAATAAATACATTTTTGTTAGCTACAGGCTAACCCATGGGTAGGTAAAAACAGCATCTATTCTACTTTTATGGGTGATGTGGTGTTGACTTGGCCAAAGTTTTCTTAGCTTTCCACTATTAAATTGCATACAAAATCCATACTTAGAAATCAGAAATGACAGAGGGCTGCACACTGAGCAAGAAGGAAATGTTATCATTAAAGATGCAGATCCTTTGCTGTCTTGGCATCTTGCTGGATGAAAGGTTTTTCTGGATGAAGGGTTTTGGTTTTGCTTTTGTATTACTTAAAACAATATTAGTGGAAAAAGCACTTCAGCTTCAGATATGCTTGTGACATCTTTTAAACCTAAGTAATTGTATTAATTTGTCATAGCGCTCTGTAATTTCATAATGAAAGAAGTCAAATCAAAGGATATTAATTTCTCTTAACAGAAAATACATGTTATGATACTTTTGAAAAGAAGAATGTACTTTTTAGATGCAGAATACACATAGATGCATCTAATTACACAACCATTTTTTGTGCAAAGTTATGTTTCATTTGTTTCCAAGTAGTCTCTTTAATTTTGATAGACCTACATGCTGTAATAGAATTAAGCAGATGAATGTTTACATGTCAGAGCCTTAGGGTATCGGTATATACCAGCCAAAATATATAAAAGAGCTTAGTGCTGTATATACTGGTTGCAATTGCTCTTTTAAAAATAGATTCCTGGATTAGAATAGGGAATGAGACCCAACTATTTAAACTGAAGAGAACATAGGTTTTATAATAAATGGGTATAAACTGCCCATGGATGTATTTAGACTGGGAATGAGAAGAATGTCCTTAACCATCAGAAGACAAAAACATCCTTCTGAGAGTAAAAATGGATATAGAGGATGAAACTAGCTGTGAGATCTACCTCAGCTGGTTTAGCACAACCTGCTGATGTGATTCCTTGTGGCAGACAGCTATGGACTATGATGGCACAGAAGCTCTGGTCTGGCATTATCTGGTTCTAGTACAATATAATGAGTACCTTTTATGTTAATAACCACCATGGCCCTTCACAAGGCATGCTTGGATCTTCACTAATCACCATTGAGTTAATTATGTTCAAAAGCTTGGACATGAAAGCTGTGAGGTGGAATCAGGTGCCCTTTGGCAGAGGTAATTGCCTTGCTGGGAATGGCTGATGACGCTCCGGGACTGCAGTGGGAGGTGGGAAGATGAAGGTGCTTGCAACGTGTCCCTGAGCAGCATCAAAGAGAACACATTAATCAAAGTGAGAACAACAAAGGGCAGAGGGATGACTGATCTGAGAACAACGCCGTGTCTTTCTTGTTAGCTGGAGAGTCAAATTGCAGCAGCTGTCCTCGGCGGTCACAGACTTTGAAAGCTTGATGATGCACAATGAAAGTGGTTGTGAAACGTGTAATTAATGTCTGGATGCACAAGAGCAATGTTGGAAAGAAAATGAAAGTGATAGTACCTGATCCTTGAAAATGTCAGAAGAATGAAACTTCTGGACTTTTCTCTGGAAAGTATTTGAATTTTGCAACTATTTGAGAATTAGTAGAAACACATCATCCCTGATGCAGTGGGCATACTATTCCACTGTACAGTGCTGATAAGGGCCTGTTTGCACTCTGCTGTGGAGGGAATACCCTGGACTTGAACCTTCCACATCCCATAGGCATGACACAGTTTCCCAGGCCAAAGCTATGGGGATTATTTTCCTTGAGAAAGATAAATTTGGAAGTACTCTCAGCAGCCCTCGCACATATCCAATAAATTTGATTAAGATCTGAAGAAGATTTCACTATATTAACAGTAAGCTCTACAGATAATGTTAGTGTACTCTTAGGCAGCAATAATGTCAAAAGCAAGAGGCTGGACTTGAGGGCCATCAGCCTGCTTGGCTCCACTGCCTTTTGCAATTAGCACGGGCTGGGGACAAGTACTGAGAAAGCTATTAAGGGTTCTCTTGTTTCTCACAGTCTGGCTTGGAATCAGGTGCTTCCTGTGGCTGCAGTTTCACCATCTGTTTGGTGGCTGAGGAGCTACTCCTTCAGGGAAACAAACAGATGTTCTTTCCTCACACCCAAAATACTCCAGTCTCCATTTTTTAGGTGCCACAAGACTGCAGCACACCAAGGCAGTTGCTTGAGCAAGATGGTATGCTCAGAAATAGAGAGCTGCTGCTCATGGTCATGTTGAATTGGGTGTCTCACAATCTCCATGCAGAGGGCATGTGAAAATTCAAAGCTATTATTGCAATAGCTTTCTGGGATGTGCTTCACACAAAGATTAGAGGCCTTTGCAAGAATCAGCAAAGAATCAAGAGGAAAGTAGAGTGTCTGTGAAAGGCACCACAAACTGCAGAAGCCATCTTCTGACAGGACTGAGGTTGCCAAAACCAACCTGAATTGCAATTACACAGCTACAGCTTCCACCCAGCCCTACAAATATCAGACAGACTTGGGGTTCAGGGAGTCCTCTTGGGTTTTAGAATTTCCTCTTCATCTTTTGGGGCAGGCTGCCTCTCTTGTGACTTTTTCCCATTCCTTTTCTTTGGAGGTACTCTTCTCTTGTGGCTGCTCTAGTTAGTGAGAGCTGCAGCATCCTCTTGGGCAGGGATTTGGCAGCTGCACGAGGCGTTGGGGGAGTCCATGGGCTGGGACTTGCCCAGCTTTACCTCCCCTGCCATATCGCCACCATGTGAGGGTACCTCTGTCACTCCACAACCTTCTACCCTGACCAGCGGAGCAAGGACCAGCAGCTCCATGGGGCTGTGGGATTTTGGGAGGGATCCCTTTGTCCATGTCACGGGCAAGCCTGAGGAGGCTGTCTGCTTTTGTGCTGCAGCAGAGCTGAGTGCACCTTGATGGGGGGTTATTTTTGAAGGGATGATGCAGCACAGCAGTGGAGCTGGTGCAGGAACTCCTGGCTCCATCCCCTGCCCTGTGCTTGGGTGGGAGGTGGTTGCAGGGTGTTGTCTCTCTCTTGCCAGCCTGGCAGTAGCTTCCCTCCAGAGCATTTTGGGACTGTGCTAATTCCCTAAATTTAACCAGTGATGTCAAAGGCTCATGTTAGCTCCCTGTGCCCACACACACTGATGCAAACCAGGAATAACTCCACCACCATGACGTAGATTTGAATCCTGTCCCAAGCAGTGGCACCCAATGCCCAGTTTCGTAAGAGAGACCCCTAAGCTTTCACTGTGCAGGTGGTTCAGCCACATAGCTGGTGGGAAGGAGACTCTGGGGCTGGGAAAACTCACAACAGGAGAGCTGGATACAGCTGGCAGTGCAACGAGAGACCTCTCAAGGTAAGCTGGAAATGGAGCGCTGTTGTTTATTGATGCAGTAATAGCCAGACAGCAGGCATGGGGATGGCTGTGTTTGGTTTGGCTGCTGAACTGATGAATTGGAAGAGGAAAGGAAACACACTCAGCTGTGTATCTAAATCAGTGTTACTTTCTGTTGTTGATTTTGTCAGTAAAATGGCAAAGTAAAGAAGATAAAGTTCTGTTCAAAACAAAATGTTGGATGGTGCTGGAGATACATGTCTGACTTTGGGTGCTGGCTGAAGGAAAACAAGGGAAACAAAGGGCTTGTTTCACAAAAATGCTGGATAGGTAGCAGGCCTCCACCAGCTTCCCATCCACCTCACTCCTTCCCTTCCTGATCCCAAGAGGCAGCAGTGCAGCACCCAACCCGTGTTCAGGATATGGGCTAGCTCCCACCCAGCTCCTCCCTGAGAAGTGATGTCAAAGGCCCAGAAGGCTTTGTTAGGAAAAAGTGTCTGTTTTCAGACAGAATTAGTCAGCCACAGAATTTCTCATTCCATTGTCTGGTACACAACTCTCCATTTGTCTGCTTTATTGGAGGAGAGCAGTGCTTGCAGCTGGGCAGATGTTTAGCACAAGACCTTTTCCCCACCAGTTCAGAAGAACTGGTGAGCAGGATGAGATGTGAGGAACGGGAGTTTCGCCATGAAGAAGTTTTGATAGGGCACTGTTGTTCGTGAGGATGGACTCCTTCAGTGCTAGTAGGGAAAAGCAGTCCCAGCTGTATGTGATGTTTTGCTGCCTGGGCAGGACATGGATGGACAGAAGGGCTGAGCCAAGTTAGCACAGAACATCCATCCACTGCATTTCAGTCTGGCTGCAGGCTGTTAAACATGCCCTGGAGCCTGGAGCCATTCTCATCTCCCAGAGCTGAGTTGCAGAGGTTGTGGATAGTGCATGGGACATGCAGCATCCCTGGAAACATGTGGAGAACTTACCCTGGGAGTAAAACAGTCTGAGCTAAGGCTGGGAAGAAACACTTTTCAAGCTTTATATAGCTTCCCCCCCCACCCTGGCCCCTTCCCCCCAGCTTTGCAGGAAGATCAAATCTCATCTTTATGTTTTTTGATTTATTAGTTTTGTTGGAGGAAGACTTAGAGCCCAAGACTGTAACCAAAGGGTTAAGGATGTAGGAAGCTCAGGTCAGAGACCTGCATTGAAACAGGCCTGCTGAGGTCCCACCATTGTCCTGCCCTGACTGCTGATTGCTGCTGCCTCCCAGGTCGTTTTTCCACACACTGACTAAAAGTTCCAACCTAAGAAACGTTTCCTGGCAGAAGTTTTGTTGAAACTGGTACATTCCTGAAATGATGGGGGAAAAAGAAAAGAAAAAGTATTAGTTAATAGTTTCCAGGAAACTATTGATTCCTCTGACAATTGGGAGGCAGTGGGGTGAGCAGAGGGGCCACAGGAGCTGCTGCTGATCCTCATGAGTCCAAGTGTTGAGTGGACAAGGCACTTCCATGGGTAAGGAGCATCCCTGAGGTCTCTGTGTGTCCTGGCCACTGCAGACACAAATGACAGCCCTTAGGAAAACTGCAGAGACTGGTGGGCAAGCTCCAGCACCTGGAAAAAAAAAAACAAACCAGCAATGGAAAACCCACTAGCACAGCCCAAGCCACAGACAGCCAAGAATGGGCTGTCACAGCTTGCTCAGGAGGGAAAAGAGGAAGATTTGGTCTCCTTCGGGCCCCCATCCATGGAACTTATGCAGTGTTTCATCCATCATGAAAAATCTTGAAGGAAAAGCCTAAATCTTGGTGTTGCAGATAATCCATTTGTACATTCAATATGGTTCAGTGTCCCCATAGGGGAGGAGAAGATGGGTTTGCAAGGGACCGTGTCTCCCTGATATGGAGGGGATCAAAGACTGCCATAATTTTCTGGGGGAGCCCTAAATGAAGTGGCTTACTGGAAGGAAAGAAAAGGGAAAGTGCAGCCTCTGTCATGCCATCTTTTTGGGAAGAGACATGGAATTACTCCATACCCCAGAAGAAGGTGCCCCCAATTTGCTCAGACCTACTAAGAATGCTTTCAGCATAAGAACAGAAAAAGGCCTGAGAGCAGTTGCTTTCTTTGAGGAAAAGGGAGTCAAGAAAAAAATTAATGTATTTAATAGAATTTAAAGCTTATTCTTCATTTATTCATGGTAGCAAAAAACTCCTAAGCGACCCCAAAAAGAGTTCATAGCTATGATATGAATAGAGGATCATATTGGCCAACATGAGTAGGACTGACTGTTACAATTAAGTGCATGATAAAGCCACAGGAAGGTTTTTTAGTTTCTTTGCAACATCACAAACATGTCAGTATTAATGGAGGTGTCTTCTGGGCTATTAAGAAGTGTAGGGCAGTTATTTGGTACCGTGTACTAAAAAAAATAGCTATCGCCATCCATTTACTTTGCTGCAAATGGGGGGTCTGCTCCATCATTTCGGTGAAGTCAGGGAAAATGTTACTGACCAGATGAGGTCTCTCTTTGCCCCACACGTGGGGCTGTTTCCATTTGAGAAGTGCTACCACCAATGTTGGATTGCTGATGAATTTTTCAGCAATGTGCGTATGAAAGTAATACTACCTCAAGGGATGATTAAATCACCAGGTGTCTCAGACTCCAGGATGCAGCTGGATACATCCTGTGAGACTCTGTTCTTCCATAATTGACCTGAGCAGACACTTTTTTATGGCTGTTTCTCACTGATAGCTCATACTGGTTGCACGGCATCAGTGTTCGTCAGAGTCTCTCGTGAATCACCAAACCAGGGGTGGATAATTGTTACTTTGGTTCCTTGCTGAGAGTTTAAATAACATGCACAAATTGAAACCCCCTTGTTGATACAAAATAAAAGTCTAAGGAATATTTAGGTGGTAACCTGAAAGGAGAGGAGATGACGTGCTTCACATTTCAGCTGGGACAAATACCGCTGCAATGCTGGTATTTTTTTCTGGTGGAGTCAGGTTTTTTTCTTAAGAAGGAAGTAGACCTGGCTGGAAAATGGCCAATTGCTCTTTACTGAGATATTCGGAAGTTTCATCTTTTGGGTTTGTTCTGATGCAGAGCGTTGGGTCTTCTCTACTTTTTCATGAGAACCAAAGAGAACGAGGCAGGGACTTGGTGCCAGGGACTCACCCACCACCATGCTTTAGGTAAGACTGGTGGCCAAAATCTTGCTCACTAATTAGTGGTGGGGGTTATAATTGCACCATCCTCATACCCTGTGCCAGTGGATAGCGGGAACCCTGTGTCAGGTGGGGCTCTGCCCTGGATGCATCCAGATCCTCCTGCAACTAGAGAAAGGGCATGCAGAGAATGACCACAGCATCCCACCACGCAGTTCACAGGGAAGAGCAGGCAGCCAGGAGAAAATCAGCAGAAAGCAACTGTTGGCTGCACTTCTGTGATCCCAATGGCAAGACATTAGGTGTCTGTGTTATTTATGGCTGACCCCAGAGGCAGAGATCATCACACCATCATAAACTGGCAACAGAATGTTAGGTGTAAGGAGACAAAAGAGATTTGCTTCTCTTCTCCCCAACACCACAGCAGGACTTTCACATTCACATGGGAGTAAGCACGGGCTTGCCCTTGGATGGAAAAATACAGGGCTGAGGGAGATCAGATCTGCACGTTGGTGAGTCAATTGGTGAGGAAGCAAAGGTTCTGGGTCAGCCCTGAACTGAATGAGGAAGGATTAGGAGCCAGACCAAGTGCAGGATGCCATAACTCCTATAAGAAGTCAGATAGGGAAGGATGGACAAGGCATCCTTCACACAGGCCACTGAAGCCTGGTTTTGCCATCAATTCCTCCCATAGTCACCAATATCATCACCAATTACCAACCTCTTTTCTGCTCTTGTCTGATCCTGAGGAAAGTAATTCAGTGAGTAATTCAGTGCGTAATTCCCTCTGTATTTTTCTCTTCAGAGTTCTGATTTTGTTTAGCACAGGAAGATTGCCTCAAAAGCAGGTTTCTCTGAAGAGTGAACTGTAAATATTTTAGGTCTAAGTCCTCTGGAAAATATTACAGCAAAAAGTGTTTCCTACCTGCCAGTAGAGATCCTGCCTGAGCCTCAATTGCATTGAAGGATGTATGTGGATATTTGAGCAAAGAAGCTTCCTCAGCCTGCCCCATCCTTCACCAGGGAGAAAATTATGGTGATTATAGCTGTGCTGTCTGTCAGGGTCTCAATGAGACAGAACTCTTCTTCTCTGACTCCCATCACTGAATAACCCAGGCACTGCTGCCCATCTCTGCCTGCCCCACAAATAGCCTGAGACTCCCCAGGCTCCTTCTTCCTACCACCAGTCACACTTTCCTCCTCTCCCTGGCAAAGGTAACCCAGCACTGTCTCTGAAGAAGACAGCATTATAGGCCTAGCATGGTCAAGGCATGAGGATTGGGACAAACCAGAAACTCCACTGCTTCTCAAGAGGCAGCTGTGCAGGACCCCACCACTGTTTAGGATAGGGAAAACCTCCCACCCAACCTTGCTCATGCCTGAGCTGCCCTGCGAGGTGAAGTCCAGAAAGGTTTTCCTGGGAAAGAGCATCTGTTTTCAGACAATTTTCCAACAGTGGGATGGTCCCTTTCATCCTGTTGACTGGTATGATCATCTGTCTCTATTTGCTCCACTTTTTTGGGGGAAGGCAGTGTTTACATCTGGGCAGGTGTGTAGCAGAAGACAGGCCCGGTTGTGAAGACTTCTCCCACCAGTTCAGAACTGGTGAGCAGGATGAGGAGCAAGGGATGGGAGCTTTTACATGGGCACCCAGGGGCACAGCTCAGGTGATGTGGGTGGAGAAAGGGCAGGAGGCTGGTGATATCCAGCACCATCCCTTGCCTTCAGCACAGGGTAGGAAGAGAGGAAAGAGTGGGTTTACCCTCTTTGTGGGTAAACCTTCCTGCAGCAGATGCAATGCAGTACCATGACTGCTCATCTCTTCCTCACCTAGACTCACCTGGGAGCTTGGCTTGGGCTGAAACCATCCACTCCATTTGATCCAAGGCAAATCGGTGCCTCTGGCTGTGAATCTCCTGGGAATCTCATGACTCACAGCAAAAGAGCAGTGGAGCTCTGTGATTTATGCAGCACTGGCTTCTCACCCTCCTGAAGGCGGTTTTGGCTCCCCAGGATGTTTGTGCAGGAGTGGATGAGCCTATGCCATGGTGGGGCCACCACAGCCCTGCACAGACATGCCAGCAGGAAGGTAAGAGCATGTCCCGAGTCAACAGGCCTGGAAAAGCTATCTGGACTTGGTATCCCTGTAATTACAAGCCTACTATTTGTTTGTTTGTTTTTTTTTTTAAAAAGAAGCTTAACCCAAAGCCTCCATCACACAAATGTCCACCAGTTGACTTCTATCCAACCAGTGATTTCTCCAAGTTTCTCCCACTACAGAGTTGAAGCCTGGTGGCATCCTCATCCTCCAGGATGGTTTTTGGTGCATCAGCATGTCAAGGGCTTTCTGGGAGAGCTTTGACACTGCTGGTGCTGCTCCTGCTTTCCTTCGTGGCCAGAGCTATGCCACTGGAGAAGAAATGGGAATGCAGGATATCTGAGAGTCTTTTTTCCTTGGCTGATATCAGCTGCTCCTGGACCTGCTGGCTTCCTGAATACACAGGCAGTCTGCAACCCACCTGGTGCCTGGCAGCATCCCAACCTGCTCGCATGAAGGTGCCAAGCACAGCCAGATACTGACAGATGCCTTAGGCAATGCTGGCCAGTGGAATGGGGTGATAAAACCAAGCCTCAGAGTTGGCTTGAATGCTGCACAGCACATTTCTATTTGTCATCCAGTACAGAGGGGTGCTTGAAGCCCTCCTGGCCCTGAGAATGGGGTCTGTTTGCCTCCTAGGTGTGAGGTTTTCTGTCTAACCTAGTAGCTGGAAGTACGTAACAACAAAGCTCAAAAATTTATATAACCTCCTGAGTACCAGAAGCTGTCAAGAGTCATGATGGGTGGTGATAGTCTTTCAGGAGATGGAGCTAGAGCCAAGATCTGTTCACATCTGCTGCAGGTATGTGGGCTGCCTATGCTCAAGTGAGCTTTTGGATGTTGTGTAGGAGCTTCACTTCTGGGATGTCCTTGTTGTAAATCATATGGGAAAACTGTTCACTCTGAGAAAAGATTGCAGAGTGTGAACATCTGCTGGAGCCATTCTCACCCTGGTAAAACTATATTTTTCCTTGCAAGAAGGTGGGGTAATCAAGGCTCCCTTCACTCTTTGCTCTTCATTGTCACCCTTGTCACCTCTCATCTGCTTGGAAAGATGGCTTCTCTGGAAAGTTAACTTAGAAGGTGTCCCATTCTCTTGTGTTATTTATTCCTCTTCTGAGACCGCCTGAGGTGGCATTTAATCATGGCAGATATCTCTTTCCTGGTATCACTTTCCCCAGGTGCTTCTGACTCAAGGGAAAACCCAGGAAGACATCCACCATCCTTATCAAGATGTAACTAGCCCAGACACCGCTGCATCACACCATTTTTCATTCCGTGTCACTGATGACTCAGCCTTCATTAGCAGCAGTCATCAGGGACTATTTCACCCTACATTTCCTCCTGGCTAGAGGCCATCCCATAACCTATGCAACCCAATGAGCTTCAGATTTTCTTTTACAGTGCTGTAGTTGCTTTGGAGACTGGGCTGCTCCTTCTCCTTGGCACTTCCCACGTGTGGTGCTGCAAACTGCTGAGGAAGACAGGAAGCAGACAGCCCAGCATCTCCACTAACTTTGGCATTTTGGACACAGGAATTAGCAAAGCCTCTGTTTGAGAAGATCTCCTTGCCGGGCTGCTTCTGACTGTCGAGGGATTTAACCAGTTGGGGTTTTTTCCCTTCTGCTGTGTTTCCACAGGTTACTTTCCTGTAGATAATTAGGTGACTCAGGAAGACAGACACATACCTGGCATTCCTGTGGGAACCATAATGAGATAGGTGGTGTGAAGCATTTTGGAGCTCTTTGAACACACAAGAGCAGCCGAATTCCGTGACTTACCTACCCAAACTAAAGCAAGTCCAGGCAATGGCTACATAGTTTTTGTGGAGCTCTTACCCAACAGAGGACAAACATTTCCCAGGAAAGCTTTGGTCTTGCAGCACCAAGGCACAGATGCTTTTTGTCACCAGAGAAATCACAGGTGTTTTTTCAGGTAAGATTTACCATTGCTACGTTACCATTTTTTTAAGATATTTTCTGAACTGAAGCTGGAACAGGAACATTTTCTCCTATGACTATGCAAAAAAAAGGACAGTTGTGTGCTTTCTGAGAGGTCAGGGAAATAGCATAGAGAAATTATCCTCTTTTAAGTAGATAAGTGATTGTTATGGCTAAAATATCCTGGAAACTAATTGCCTGTGAAGATAACTGGCAGAGCTGAGGTGTGGTGGCATTTGGTGCTGCTAGTTTAGTACAGACAGCTCTGCAACAGACACAAAAAGAGACACAGGGTTTGCTTCAAGTGTTTTAACATTTGAGTTGTGCAGTTGCAATTCAATTTTCTGACTTTGGAAGAAAACCAGAGAAGTAAAAAAGAGAAATTGTATTCCACATGGTGACTTGCAGGACCTTTCAGATCTCAAACTCACCCCAAATCTGTATTGATATGCGCACCCAGCACCTCCTGTACCGTGTCATCAGAGCAATGGTCCTGGAGCACTGCAAAGTGGATCCAGGTGTCCTGCCATACCTGTGAGATGGCTGGGACAGGTTTGTGTGCAGCTACTTTGGGATCATTTTGGGGGGTGTACTTGCTCAAGAGTGAGAGTAAGAGTTTGGCTGAAACTAAGGATACTCTTTTCAAAGGTTTTCAAGATTTTGTCTGGTTATCTGTGTAGATGGCTGTCCCCAGTTAGAGGTGAACTATTTAAATGAAGTCATGACATGTAAATAGAAGTTTTTTATTGGTTTGCCTCCTACCTTTACATCCAGAGTAATGTAGAGGATAGATAGGAGGTTCTAGTGCCCATCCCCATCAGTGCAGATGACCTGAAACTACCCACCTGCTATTATGTCCCCTGAGACCAGACTGAGACAGGTCCTCCAAAAGGGTTTTGTCCTACAGAAAGTTTATCAAAAATGCCTTAGGGTTCCTGAGCAATGCTGGGATCCTGTCCCTGAGCCCCTTCCCTCTCTGGTCATCCCTGAACTGAGTCAGGGAGATGGTGGCTGTATTTTGGGGAAGGTTCCCTTTGGAGGAGATCACGTGTTTCCTGGCTTGTGAATGTTTTTGTTTGTCAGGGTGAGGGGAGCAATACAACTTGCAGCTTGCCCTGACATGTGCCTGCTGTGTGTAAACCTGCAGCTTTTATAAAAAGGGCTCCTGTCTTGAGAACTGTGGAGTGTTCAAGTTCTTCTTGGCTCTGGGCTTCTCCTTTAGCTGTCATAAGATCAGATTAATGATGTATTAGTTCGAGATAACTGCCATGAGATCATGTAATTAGCTTGTGATCATGCTCTGTGCCACTTGGCTGAAACTCAATGCTTTTAAAAAAATCTCTTTCAGACCAGCTACAAAAAGAGCTTTTTGATTGATGACATTAACAAATAGCTCATTAGTCACCTTTTGGGCTAATTAAAGGAGAGCACATCCAAGGCAGTAAAGAACAGCTGTGGGTGATTAAGTCAGGCTGAGCTCTGGGGTACAGGGGAAGTGGTTTATCACCTTGTGCCTTTCACTGTGCCCACACTGCTTTAGGTTAAATGAATTTGTAATGTCCCCCTCAAAGTCCTTATCCTGCCCTGCTCAGCTCTGTAAGGCTCAGTCAGACCTTCCCATTCCCGCTCATATTGCCTTTGGGCAGATGAACAGCTGCAGGGAGGCAGTGTCTTTGCAGAGCAGTGATACCTGCCCAAGAGCAGCTGCTGCTTGCCCAAGCGACCAGACTTCCCTTGGCATCGCTCTTGCATTCTGAGCACATGGCCTTATTGACACAGAAGTTGTCTAAAGTTACTCAGTTTTTACTCTTGGCAAAACCATGGATCAGAGGATATTTTAACTTCTCTGGACTCATTGGGATTGGGAAGGATCTGGGTTATTGGGCAGGCACCATAAGGCACCGTAGGTGAGCATGGGGAGGGAGGTTCCCAGTGCACACCTGATGAAAAGGAGGCTATCCCTGTATTATTGCAGGGTGCTGGGAAACATCACAGGTAAAGGAATCTGTCTCACAGCATTCAATCCCTTGTGTGATTGCTCTAAGTCTGTTGCCTGAGACCTTCTCCCACAGTCTGGCCAAGGTCTCTTCCTCTTCTCCAGCTGGACCAATCTCTTTTCTTCAGTCCCTGCTTCTTGTCTCAGCCTCAGTTCTGCCTTGGCTGCCCATGTCATCCCTTTGGTGTGGTGAATATCAATCTCAAGCCCCAAAAGTTGCCTGGAAGCACGTGTTAGGGTCAGTGCCCTGTCTTGCTGGAGAGCACACTAGCAATGGTCAGCCATCCCCATAGAGTTTGCAACATGAACAGAAACAGATTTTTCTCCCTTGTCCCAGCCTCCCTCTCCAAACTGATACTGAACCCTGCTCTCCTTGGTGTGCTCCCTGCTGCCCCATCTACCAGACCTCCTATGACCTGTGACCACCTCAGCTGCTGTGTAGCCTTTCTCTTGCAGCAGCCCCTGCCCATGCTCACCCTTACAGCAGGCTGCTACAAGCTGGTGGTGGCTCTGTAGTCACCAGCCCTGGCCTGGCCACCAAGCAATGGGATGGTGTGGCTTGGGGCTGCTCTGCCCCAACCAGTTGTGTTCACCCCACGCTGCCTGGCTCTCCCAGGACAGATGCTACTCAGAAGGGATCACAAATGAACTCTTCTTAGGAACTACTAGGTGTTGGAAAGGTTGCTCTTTTAAATCAAGAAATCATTAAATGCAAAGGGCTGCAGTGTGCTGTTCTGGGGGCTCAGACCAGCAAGGTGATGTATGAGTATCACCAGCTCTAAGTGATCACAATCCTCAGGTGGTCACCAGCCCTGGTGGTGATCTAGCTGGATCAGACTGACTTGAGTATCTCATGATACTCATGTAATTTGTTTGTTCCTCATGGAGAAAAGGAGAAGTAGCTTGAGTCTGTGTCTTCTGGAAGAGCCACTGAGTTTTCCTCCCAGTCAAGTAGGTGAATGCAGTTAGAGCTCTAAAGCTGAACCATATACAAGGAGACATGATAGCTCAGAGAAATGTGAGATCCTTTGTACAGCATCTGCATCTCCACTCAGCAGCACCTGAGCCAGGTGGAGGAGCCAATTCTGAGGACAGTGTTTGGGCAAACACTTCCAGCCTATACTTGTCCACCAGATCAAGCCCTTGCATACTGTAGCATTTAGGGTTTAATGCTTTAATCTCTTGTCTGTCTGGGTTAATCTCAGGTCATTAACTTTTATTTTCCTGCTGTTCTGGCCATGTGCATTCTACAGTTTATAGTACTAAAAAAAAATCCCCATGTAGTTGCTGAATGCCCTGAGAGGCTGTGTGGCAGATTGTCTTGAGCTGGAAATGCTCCAGAAGAGGAGTTTAACTGGGGCTTGTCCTCCAGCAGCCACTCCTGACAGATTAGAGGGATTGTAAAACATTGCTGAAATGGTCATTCCAATATTATGCTATTTTTTTCCTGCAGTTTGGAAGAGATTTGCAGGTTAGATTGAAAATGTACAGTGCTTTGCGATCTATATTGCTGTTTTTAAGGTACAAGTAAGTACCTTAAAAACCTTAAGTTTTTTANAGATTGAAAATGTACAGTGCTTTGTGATCTACATTGCTGTTTTTAAGGTACAGTAAAAGCTGCAGAGTGAAAGATGTCTTAATGTATTTAGCCCCTGTTATTTTTTTAATATTGTATCAAGATATAGGAGGAATGTGGGCCTTTTCTCACCTTGTTTTTCCTCAGAGGAATAATGGAAGCTATAGGTGTGTAAAATGAGTACCCCTTACCCTAGGTGAAGACTGTACACAGAACCCTTTGGAAAATCTCACATTTGTCTTCTTGAAAGATGGAGGTAATGGGTGTTGGTTTTTGCCTGGAGCAAGGCTGAGCCCTTCAAGCAGCTGGAGCAGTCATCCCAGCCCTGGAGTCACCAGCTTGAGCAGTGATACCTCCTTCTCCAGCACTGCATTTTAGCAAGAAGTCTATTGCATGAATATAAATGCAGCTGTCCTGTGTTTTCACCCATCCCTTTTCCTCCCATCCCATGCTGTTGGGCAGCCACAGCAGATGGTGGGCACAATGCATGCACTGAGGTGAGACAGGGACCACAAACCCATCTCTGATCTCTGACACTGACACTGAACAACTGACACCAGCAGCCTCTGTTGACATCAGGTTCTGCTGTGAAACGAAGTGATGGATGCCCCAAAGCTACAGCAAGGACTGAGGTTTATGACCTTCTGGGTGGTTGTCATTGCTGGTGTTATTGACCCAAATAAATTTTGACTTTTGCTTTCTTTAATGGTGGTTAGATTTTACATGTCAGTGAAGTCAGAAGGTTTTACATCTGCAATTAATCTGCTGTGTGATGAGAGCTCAGGACTCGTGTCTATACAATTTCATATCTATATGATTTTGAGCAGAGTGGGGCAGCAGGCAAAGAGTTGAGGTTCCTTCTTTCAGAGAAACAAGTAAACATGGAAAAGCCATTTTGTCTTCTATGCTACACTGATAAATTGCCCTTTCGTTCTTTCTCTCTTATACTTTTATTAAACTTGCAGACAATCCCCTCCCTTGGCAGGTAGAAAGGAGAAATTGCCAGCAGTACACATTGAAGTGATGCCTTTCAGTAGTGTAGCTGTACAAATAATAGGTTTTTCATTTCAGTGGCTGAAGGGAAAAATTGAAAATACTTTTTGGTTTGGATCACCCCCTAAAGGAGAATATTTCTTTTCTTCTTTGATTTCTTTTCACAAGCATTGCATGAGACATTCTGGTTTAAGACTATTTACTGCTTTTCATGATTTAAAAAAATAAGAAAAAAGAAAAGCAAACTAGGTCACTTTCAAACCAAAATCAGCACTTGAAAGAACAAGAAAAAAAAATTCATTTTTTTAAATGTCAAAATGGAGCCTTGCTGCTCTTCTCAGGACTTTTTTTCTTCTCTTTCAGTTTAAACTAATTACTTAGTCCACCAAATTTGCCTGAAGTCTCAGTACCTCTTAATTGCAAGGCAGGTGAATTTGCTACATCAAAAAACTCCAGTCCAGCTCTGCCTGCGCATGCAGTGACCTGTCCTGCTTCCTGCTCACCAAACATATGCGGACAAATATTTAATTCTACTCAATTAAGGTGTTGAGCAAGTGAATGTGTGAAACGACTTTTTGCAGGTCAGGGAAGCACCAGCACACTCCCAGTTCATGCTGGTGAGACCTGGCAGTGGGCTGAGGCAGGGGCTTGGGCTGTGCCATGCTGGGAGCCCCTGGGAGCCAAATACCTCAGTGTGGGGCTGCTGCCCCTTCCTGTAGTCCCTGTCAGTAAGATGGTAGCTGAGAGGTACCAGTGCTTGAGAAGTGCAGTGGGATGGCTCAGCCATGCTTTGCTTCCCTGTGGAGACAGGGCATCTCTTTCTTGGCCTCATTTCCTAAGGAGATGTTGCTGGTGTGATGGTGTCCCTCCATTGCTATCTGCCTGTTCCTCCCAGAAGTGCTCTGAATTAGGGTCGTGACAGCATAAAATTCCAAAAAATTCCTACAAATAATGACAAAGAAAATCAGAGGTGGAGTAGTGATGACCAGCTGCCAGTGTGGTGGGTCTCATGGGACTCACCTCACCATGAAATCAGCTCCATTGCTGCCATTTGGGGTCTGGGTTTGCCTCAGACAGTGCTAGGGAAAGTCCTTGTCACCTCCTTTTCAGCATCTTCCAACAGCGGCAAAAATTTGTTGTATCACAACACTTCCTTAGTAAATTAGAGGTTGCTGATACTGCAAGGACTCTATTCCTTTCCAAATTTATGTAATCCTGAAGGCCTAGGGGTGCATAAAATGTCTGTATGTTCTACCCCACCAGGGATCACAGAATCATAGAATTGCTTGGTTTCGAAGGGACCTTAAGGAACATCTAGTTCCAACACCCCTACTGTGGGCATGGGTGCCACCCACTAGACCAGGTTGCTCAAACCGCCATCCAGTCTGGTCTTGAAGACTTCCAGCTGGGCAACGTGTTCCAGTGCCTTGCCACTCTCACAGTAAATAATTTCCTCCTAATACCTAATCTAAACCTTCTTATAAGCCACCTTTAGGTACTGGATATGGCCTTCTTGGAGCCCTCTCCAGGCTGAGCAACCCCAGCTTTCTCAGCCTGTCTTCACAGGAGAGATGCTCCAGTCCTCTGATCATCTTCAGGGCCCTCCTTTTGCCTCATTCCAACAGGTCCATTTCCTTCTTGTGCTGGGACCCCAGAGCTGGATGCAGCACTGCAGGTAGGGTCTCAGGAGAGCACAGCAGAGGAGCAGAATCCCCTCCTTCCTCTGCTGCCCACGCTGCTTTGGATGCAGCCCGGGATGAGGTTGGCTTTCTGGGCTGAGCACACACCATTGGCTCATGTCCAGCTTTTCATCCATAAGAGCCTCAAGTCCTCCACAGGGCTGCTCTCCATGAGTTATTCTCAGAGTCTTTGCTCACATCTGGGATTGCCCAGATGCACAAGTCCAAGGAGCCAAGGTAAGGAAAATGTCTCCATGAGGATTCCCAGGTGCAACAAACCTGTGGGTTGCACTGAATGACTGATAGTCAAGAAAATAATTTAGTGTCTACACCAGAAAAGTACTTTTTAGGGTGGAGACTTCCTATGTTAACTGCTCAATAATCCCCGTCCTTCCCTGGTGGCTCACAGCCACCACTTCGTGGCTGGGGCAGCTGTGAAACCCAAGTGGCCAGTGGTAGCATTGCCTTGGAATGAATATCTGACTGCAACTTCCAGCCTGCAACTCCCATCCATGGAGGAGCTAGGATGTGGGAACAAGGGCCGGCCAGCCTGCCCACTCTTCTCACTTGCCAGGACCTGATGGCTGGGCGTGTAAAGCCAAGACACACATCCTCAGTGGATGTCCTTGTGAAACATCACCCCACTCAGAAGCAAAACCCCATCCCTGCAAGTATCATGATGGATTAGGAACTTCTAAGTGTTGGTCAGACTGATTGCAGAAATTTAAGAGGTCCAAGTGTTGGTGGTCTTTTGATGCAGTGGGGAGGCTTCTTGATGTGATAAGTTGGGTAGAGTCAGCAACTCCTTGGTCCAAGAGTTCCCTGTGAACCATGTAGGTTTTTCCACTAATTTTTTAAAAGCTATTTTCTTTTTTTCCTGAAATATTGTCAAGATTTTTCTCTGCTGAGGTTAGCTTCTCAGCAGCTGGCTATGGTCTAGCAGCATGACAGATGCTCAGAGTATCTTTTGGTTATTCCCCAGAGAGAGCAGCAGGAGGCATTGCAAGCAGATCTTTGATGCTGTGGATCAGAAATGGACCCTGGTGAAAACTGGAAGCTGGATGAAACAAACTGGTTGTCTCATGGTGGGATCCACCCCTTTTCCAATGTGAAAGGAGGTAGGATATGATTGCTGATCAGTGAAAGTGCTGAGAGCCTTCCCAATGTGCTGCTGCCATTCACTGTGCTTGCAGTGGTCCCAGGGGTTTTGCTGGGCTATGTCCAGAGCCAGGCAGTACTTGGTATGAAGGTGGGAAAGGTCAGATCCAAACTATTACACTGACACACTCACTTGCTCTATGGCTTGTTTTCCTTCTTTGGAGTGGACTTTAAAAAAAAAAAAAGGAAAAGAAAGGAAATAAAAAGGTCCCAACACCCATCTTTTGGCCAGTTAAAGTGCCACTTGTGCTAGATAAAACCACCCTCACTCTCCCCAGGTAGGACTCTGCAGATCACCATGGCCGGGAAGGAGTGACAGGAGAACTGATAAAATATTCTCTTCAATCATATTTGTGTGGGACAGTTTAGATTGGCTGCAGGGATACATGCTGTCCTGGCAATGAGAGAGGGGCTGCCCTAACTGGGGCTCCCTGTGCAAGGACTGTTCATGCCTTCAGCCCACCTTAGCCAGACACAAGACGTCCCACCTCAAGGCTAGGGTTCATTGCTCTCTAGAAATTCCCTGTTTCAGGAAAGCTCTTGGTGCAGATGCAATGAGAAGTAGTCAGCAGTCCTATTTCCTCTATCAGTTCATCTCTACCTAATTTCCAGTCAGCTGCTCTTACTTGCATTTTAATCCTCATTTGAACATTTGGCAGGAGCAGGCACAAGTGCTCCTTGCTTAGCCTCAGGTCATCTTTTTTACCAGAGGTCCCTGACCCCTGGGCCAGCCCAAGCTGTCCCTCCCTGGGCAGAGTTCCTTCTTTGTCTGGGATGTGCTGTGCCCCAGACTAAAACCAAAACAAACCCACAGTCTTCCAGATGGCAGCACCTTGGGAACGGAAACACTTTGCTTTGGTAAAGCGCTCGCTTATCTCCATCTGCTTCCCTTGGCTTCCCGCTGATAGCCCAGATGCTGGGGGAAGGGAAAGGGACAAACCAAGATGTGGCATCGCCTCCTTTTCTGTGAGAGCTGAATTACGTAAGTAGCTTTATGCTTTTGAACCCATAAGTAGATTTATGCTTTTGAGCCCCGGGTTCAATATCCCCAGCAAAGCACCACTGGGCAATATCCTTATGATAGAAGAACATCTGTTGCTTCTGCAGGTACCCAGCCCAGGGCAGCTCCAGGGGAACAGCACAGGGATACTTGCTGCAGTCCACTCTTCTTCCCCATTAGAACAATCTCTGCTTCTATTGTTTCTTAAAAGTCTTTGCTATGTGCATGATCTGTGTTATTGTTTATAACAGTATTGGTTAAATGCCTGTAGATTTCTGGATTGCACTGTGCTTGAGTCTGTCAAGTAGAGGATGGCAGAATCATTGCCATCAGGAGTTCATAGAAATCCAGACCAGTTGAACAATTGAATGTGGATATACATTGGCTTTTGGTTTTGTATGCAGCCCATTGTTATCCTAAACCCGTGGCTCACAACTATTTCTAACTGTTGGGCCTAAGAGCATTTTATAACAGGGAGCAAGATCTCTTAGGGCACAGGCATGGGATTGCTACAGGGCATCATGCACCTGCCCTTCTCAAATGTCCTCCTGGAAACCCTAGGAGTACAGAGATCTACAGATTCCAGACCAAAAGTTTTTTAAGTCAAGCCTATTCATTGAAAAAATGCCATGAATCACAAAGGGGAAAAAAAAAAGACCACAAAAACCCCCACCCTCTGCAATTTAATTTTTTTTTAATTTGCATTGGGTTTTCCAGTTTAGCAGCACTTTAGGCATTACAAGACATGTTTGAAAATAGCAAAATACCCATGAACTGCAAGGCACAAATGGAATTCACCACTTGGTCACGTGTTCCTGTGTGGTTGTGGATCTTACTGGCAGTGAGGGATCTGTGTGTGCTGTGCTCTGCAGCTGGGAGCAGACAAGATTGGGTGGGCTCATTTATGGGATGCGAAATAAACCTCTACACATTTTTGGTGAGAGATGCCACCAGCTCAGAGATTTCCAGAGCCCATGGTCTCACCTGTCATGGGCACTGAGTTACTGCAGTGCTGTTATCAGATGACTCAAAGATTTGGTCAGCCTCTGAATAATTCTTGCTCCTGCTGGTTAAACCTTCTCCAGCTGCTGTTTTTGAAGGAGACTGTAGCACACAGGAAAGCTTTGCTGCAGGCAGGGTGCTCCTGGCCATGCTCTGGGCACTGGGTAAATAGAAGAAAGGGAGTGAAGAGCTGTGGTACAGACAAAAAGGGGAGCACCGCAAGGAAACCCAGAGAGGTTACAGATGGGGCAGTGGAGCTTCTGCTCTTCAGGGTTCATTGTGACAAATCTCTGTCTTGAGCTGGTTCTGAGGTTTTTCACTACCAGCTGAACTAAAAGAAAACCCACAACATGCACATGAAAGCTGTCAGGGTGAACTGGAAGCAAGCTGAGCAGGGGCTTATCTGCAGTGTGATTAAAACAGCGTTGTCACCCCATCTGTCCTCATCTACCTCTCCAGCTGACTTCCCTAGCATTTGTTCTTCTTCCCTCAGACAATGAGCTCTCCGAAGGTGCCCCAGCCCTCTTTGCTCTGGATCAGCTGGGTAAGTCCATGCACGACACATTTTCCTCTGCCTGTTTTTTTTTTTTTCTAATGTTGAGTAATTAGGAGATGACTTAAACAACAAGGCAGCTGCTAAATGCTTTTAAATTTATCAGTGCCAGTGCCTCCTTTCTGTGCTGTTTTTGAAGGCCATCCATCAGAGGGATGGAATAGTTTGACACTAGATGTGTTTGATAGCTGTCTGTGTTAAATTGATGCAGGGTTTTTTTCCCCTGAGAGAAAAGCTGTTATCTTTCTGGTGCAGAGCACTATAGCATGCTGTTGTTTCTTGGCTGGGGGTTTGAGGCTTAGCCAGCGGCTGGTACTGGAGTTTCTGTGACTTTCTGGCACCTTGCAAAATGATGAGGGATTTTTCTTCACCTGGGAGGCAGAAGTAGAGAGGTGTAAAGCAAGAGAGAAGACACTTGGAGAGAAAACAACCTCAAATGAGCAAGGGAAGCTGAAAGCTTCAGACCCTGAATCTATGGGAAACCTCATGGCAGTGATCTCCCCTTAATCCCAGGGCCAAGGTCAAAAGAAGTGTGATTCTCAGGATGAGTTAGAGGTCTTCTAGGTAAGGTGTGGTGAGGACTTGAGCTGCAGGGTGGGAAGCTTCTGAAGGAGGGCTTCTGGCCACCCAGCACTGGAGGTCTGATGTACATGGACAGGGCAAAATAACAGAATCACAAAATAGGTAGGGATGGAAGGGACCACAGTGGGGTCATCTGGTCCAGCCTCCCTGCTCGAGTGCCATCAGTTGCACAGAGTTGCATCCAGATAGTTACAAAATATCTCCAGTAAGGGAGATCCCCCAATCTCTCTGAGCGGTCTGTTACAGTGCCTGATGACCCACACAGGAAAGAAGTTTTTCCTCCTTTTCAGGTGGAACTTCCTGTGCATCAGTTTCTGCCTGCTGCAGCTTGTCCTATTGCTTGGCTCCATTGAGAAGAGCCTAGCTCCATCCTCTTGACACCCTCCCTTCAGATACTCACAGACACTGATAAGGTCACCTCTCAGTCATCTCTTCTGAACAAGGCTGAACAGGCCCTCAGCCAATCCTTGTAAGAGAGATGCTCCAGTCCCTTAATCCTCTTTGTAGCCCTGCCCTGTATCTGCTCCAGGAGCTCCACGTCTGTCTCGTACTGAAGAGTCCACAACTGACCAGCTCCAAACCCCTCCTGAGAAGAGCATGATGAAAAGTGTGAAATAAGATATGCCAGTCTCATGACTGGGTACCCTGCCTTGCTCTTTGGCAGCATGGTGGGACTGCTCTGGCATACTGCAATGTGCATCACCTTGACATGATTGAGTACTGGCCCTTCCTCTCAAAGAAAAGGCACCCTCCTCTTCATTTTCAGGGCAAGAAATTCTCCATACTTGGAGACACTCAAAAGCTCTCTAGACACGGACCTGGCAAATGGGCTTTAGGTGACCCTGCATGAGCAGTGGATTGGACCAGATGTCCCTGCTGTGGGGATTCTGTGACTACCTTGTCACTTTTGAAACCCACCTTGACCCTAATAAAGATGATCCACATGCACCTACTGGGTACTCACCACATATGGCGGTGGTGGAAACTCAGGATAGGAGGGTAAAACTGCAGGAGCCAATAGAATGGTTTTTATCAAGTATAACTATCTCCAATGCATGTTTCTGCTGCTAGGAGATATGTTCTTGAAAAAAATTCCTAGAAATACAAAAATGCTTAAAAACTGGTTGGTGCCTCACTGGTTCTAGATGGGTGGCACATCGAGTGGCTATCCTCACTGCCAGTGAGGATACACACTTGATCACATTTTAAAGTAGTCCATGTGAGCTCTCTCCACTTGGTGTCAGGATAGAGACTGCTCTGATATGCAATCACCCTGAGGAGTGTCTTAACAGGGAATGGGAATACAGCCAAGATCCTTCCTTTAACTGCCTCATTCTTTACCTGATTGTGGTTAAAACACGTCAAATAACTTCAAAATGAATTTTCTGTGACAGAACTTAGACCAGCTCCTCTTATCCTCTTGGTTTTCCTTCTCTTATTCCTTGAATGGAGTCTTTCCTCAGTGGCATATGCCCACTTCTCCTAACCTTGGCAAATCCTCTAGATCTCAGTATTTAGTGACAAAGAAAAAGCTCCCTGTCCCAAATAAGATGTTGTGGTCAATTTTAGAAGGAACTCCTTGGACTACTTTCCTCTGCACAAGAGTTTAGACATCCCTCAATCTGGAAAAGATTATCCAAACCAGTGCTTATATCACCTTACAATTCCACTCTGCTTTCCAAACATAGCACAAGACGTAATTACTCCATCCAAGGTAGACAAGACAGACAAAGGATATGAGATAGCAGAACAAGTAATGGAAATATGATTTCTCCTCTTGCCTTCCTTCCAGCTGGTGAGTTTTCAGCTGGATCAGTCCCCTGACCTAAGTCAGGCACAGCTGTCTGGTTTGCAGTGCCAGGTAAGACAGGCAGTATGACCAAGCACAGGTTGGAGAGGTAGAGGACAAGACCATCCCAGTAGCACCTCGGATTTATGGTGTGAAGTGATTGCGTAACTAAAGAATACCAGGTCAAAAATACCCAGCCCTGGTCAAACCAGCCACCTGAACAGCAGGAGTTATTAGCAGAGGAGCAGCAGGTAAAGGAGTATTATAATAACAACATGCTGAGACAAAACATCAATATTGTAACAAAGCATCATCAGGATAAAAATCACAGAAAGGCAGGTCTGAGCAGGACTTCAGTAAGACATATAAACCCCACTTCTGCCTGGAGGCAGGGATAGTGGCTCCTGTTCACCCATCACCCTGTGGGCAGGGCCAGCTCATCCTAGCAGCCTTCCCAGGCAACTCACCCCAGTGCTGTGCTGCCCTGGAAGTGTTTCCTCAGTGTCTAATTAGATTTCCATCATTTAAGCCAAAGGCAGGAATGAGCAGGGAAAAGGCCTTCAATGGGTCAGACGGAGAGTTTCTTGCTCACTCTGCAGGGGCTGAAGGGGGCATCCAATGGAGGATCAGTGGAATGTATCCCTTTTTTCCTGGTCATCATGTCTTCCTTGACCTCTAGTCCTGTGCCCAGCTTTCTGTCAGCTTGTCCCAGCTTGATGTCAAGTGCAAATATAAAAAGCTGTGCTTGGATTCTGCGTTATTTGTGGAAATGTTGATTGGGACCAGATTCATGAGAGGTTTTTTGCATCACATCATATCATGAGTAACTGACCTCTAAGAAAAGTTTTGACCAGTCACGCACCCATCTTTTCGTATTTTATTGTAGCCTGGGTGTTCCTATCTTGCATATAGTGACACCATATGACACAGTACCAGAAGTCACACTTATACACCAACACAGCATCTGCACCTTCTCATTCTACCGGGTTTGTCACCTCATTGCAGCAGGTCAGATGAGTCTGACAGCTCTGTTCTTGCTGAATCTGTGCTGGATCTTACTCATACTCTCATTTTCTACATGCTTGCAAAATTTTAGTGATTCCAAATCTTCCCATGATGGAATTAACAATGAATAGAAAATCCCTTCCTAGATCTTCTTTCTCTCATTGTCTTAAGGATTTGTGCTCTGCTTTGCCATGCCTGACCTTTGAAAACCTCTCTGTGGTCTGCTGCTGTGTAAGCCAGTGCACGGCTCACCTGTACCTTGTGCAGTAAGGACATTTCTGACGTTCCCTGGAGAAGTACCCAGCAAGGGAGGCAAAAGTGAGGGAGAGAGCAGCTTCTATGAAAGCAGGCTCTGAGTAAAATACAGCTGAATTAGGTGGAAAAGAGATGTCTGAAGGAAGGTACAGTAGCAGTACAAGAATTACGAATGGCATAGAAGTAAATAAGTCCAAGAGAAACATGAACATAGGGATGTAGTCCCGCAAAGAGCCACAAGGGTGATGAAGGGGCTATGGCACTTCTCCTGTGAGCAAAGGCTGAGAGAGCTGGGTCTCATCAGCATAGAGAAGGAATGGCTCTCGGGCATCTCATCAATGTGTATAAATACCTGTAGGAAGATTGTGAAGAATGTGTAATCAGACTCTTTTCAGTGGTGCCCAGTGCCAGGACCAGAGGCAATGGGCACAAACAGAAACACAGGAGGTTCTCTCTGAATATCAGGAAACAGTTTTTTTCTGTGACGGTGACCAAGCACTGGCACATATTTCTCAGGGAGGTGTGGACTTTCCATCCTTGGAGCTATTCCAAAGATGTCTGGACATGGTTCTGGGAAACAGGTGGTCCTGCCTGAGCAGGGTGGTTAGAACAGATGACCTGCAGAGCCCTTTCTGATCTCAGCCAGTCTGAGATTCTGTGAAAGAGGGAAAGGCTTAAAACAGCCCAAAGGAAGTACATCTTCACTCAGCACACAATTCCTTGTGCAGCTTGCTGCCACAGAATGTCCAGGGTGCCAGAAGTATGGATGGGCTCAAAAAGTGATTAGAAAACATCATGGGAGAAAGGTGTATGAAGGGGTCTCAAACTTGATGATGCAGCTAAAACTTCTGGCTCAGGAAGGGAAATGGGATAATGTACTAGAGGAAACAGCACTTGTAATGTTCTATGTATTTTCTCTGTGGTCATCTACTGGAGAGGACACTAGGAGCTCTTAAACTTTACAATAATCCAGTGTGGTCCTTTTTGTCTCAGGTCAACAGTGACTAAACAGGAGAAAAAAAACCCACCACCCTTTCCTTTCTTCATCTCCTCTCCCACAGCTTTAGCTGCTAGATTTCAGCAGATATGAATCAGATGGTGACTGTTGTGTTCCTTTCGTTCTGTAAATGATTAAAACAGAACATTTCACACTTGCTTTGTGGCCCAGCAGAGAAATGCTACATTTTCGCCTTGGCAAATCCTGAGGTGGAATTTCTGGCTATGGAGAAAGTGAGATCAGGGAGAGAAAAACTATCCCAACAGAGGAACATATGCAGACTGCTTTTCTGTCTCTCCCGTGCTTGGCATATCTTCTCCCCATTTTCCATTTCCTCATCCCTCCTCTCTTTTCCACCTCCTTCCCACCCCACTGGCATTTTTTCTGCTTGCTGCTTAAAGACGATATAATTCAAGATCAGAAAAAAAGGAAGCAGACTGAAGAAAAAATGCAGGTGGAAGCCCCCAGCACAGAAAGCCCTGGATAGAGTAATGAGAATGTGATGAAATGGAAAAATAAAGAGGGAGTGGGGGGTATGAACCTCACCCTGCCAAAATCAAGATGAATATGTAAGGGAGATGCAATATATCAGTGGAAACCGCTAGGATCTGTGCCTCACATTTCCTGACAGCCGACCAGAGAAGGAATTAGCTGGCTGTTCTATTTATAAGTGCACCCTGGACATGGTCAGCTGCTGGAGGAGGTTCCCCACAGCAGCAGCTTGCAGGAAATACTGCTTTGGTGATACTGTCTGCCTGGGGAATAAACACGCCCAGAAACGAAATCCCATTGGATATAAAATGGAAGGAAAGAAGAAGCCCTGGTCCCTGCCCTGTTTCTTCCCAGTGCTTCATAACCATCCAGCTGTTTTTTTTTTCTTTGTTGTCCTGACCTCATCCCATACTGGAGCGAATCCAGAGAGCGAGTGTTCTGCTTAGCTGTCTTCTGCCAGAAACCAAAGAGGTCAAGTTATTAGAGAAAAATGAAAGCTCTTTGGCAGAACTGGAAAAACAGATGTGCAGAGATATTTCTGCTGCCTCCAAATACAATGCTGCCTATGAAATGTGTATCAGAGGCAATCTGATAAATGTGCCCAGTTGTCGTGGTAGAAATCATAACAGTGGCTAATTATTTAGCAGGATGGCATCCTTTGGGGCTCCAGGTTTACTGGAGCTGAGTTTACTGGCTGCCAGGTGACAAGATTACTCAAAACCCTTCTGCAGATGTGATTTAGAAAGTGGTGCTCCAATGCTGTAAGAGTATCTGCCTCTGCCCAGTAGCTACAAGTCTCCGCAGGGCAGGTAAAGCCTGTGACTATCAAGAAGAGAAAGAGTGTTCTCCACCTGAGGTATTGTAAGGACATCTTTTATGTCAAAGGCTTTGTGGTTTTTATTTTCTAAATTTGCCTGGGTGGAAGTTTCTGTGCAGTGTATTCTGATTCCTTGATTCAGCTCTTGCTGTGGTCTCTGCATGGCAGGGCAGCTATTTGTGCCATCCCCAGAGGTGGTGTTAATGGGGCTGGAACCCTCTGGCTGCCCATCAGCCACTGTTAAAAGCAGCAGTGACAGCAAGAAGTGGAATTGTGTGCAGGCATTTGGGGTTGCCGCAGTGTCAGGCGGAGCGGGACAATTATTTGTTTGCCTGCAGCATTTGGAATCTCTGGGATTACACGCATGGTTGGCTGCAAATGTAACGAGCATCAATACCCGGGTGTGCTCGTGGTTTGGGATGGCTACATCCCTGCTGCAGGGCCTCAGGGGTCCAGCCCCAGGTCTGCCAGTAGCAATTGCTCAGAGCTCCCCAGCCAGCAGGTATTTGGGATTGTGCAGGGATGCTGAGTGATGCAGGGGGCTGCTAAGGACCAAGCCATGGTGGCACCTGGAAATGCTTCTCCTTTCCCATTTAGCTCACCAAAATGCTTGGGATATCCAGGAGAGGTGTTTGTTTTCCCTAGCAGGGTATAAGAGACATGGGATGTGTGGATAATATGGGTCTCCTGAATCCATGGCTACCAGGGAGAAGCAGGAAGGAGGCAGTGAAAAGAGTCATACCCTGAAAAGAGATATCACTATCATATCATATCATATCATATCATATCAATCATATCATATCATATCATCTGGTGACCTTAAAACTGGAGTTCTGGTGGCATTTGGTACTGGTAAAGCAGGTTAGAACCAAAAGGGGTGAAAAATTAAGTTCTTTCCTTCCCCAAATTCCTTAGAAGAATAACAATAAAAAACAAACAAACACACAGACACACAAAATTAAAATACTGGAGTTATTCCCAAATTGAGGGAACAATATATTTTAATAAAATATATAAATAAACAAATTACTAAGTACATATGAAATGTATTAAAATATTGGAGCTGTAAAGGGGAGAAGCTTGAGTGTCAGTAGCCTTGCCCTCCTGGGCAGACAGAGCTCCCCAGAGGTTATCAGATGTATCAAACCACAACGGGTTAGGGAACTCCCTCTCCAATCTGCCATCCTTTGTGGCCACTTAACAGTTTATCAAATCAAAATGGAATTGAACAGAAAAAAAGAATTTGAAAATCATGTAGAAACACACACCAGGAAATGAATAACATGAGAGAAAACTGAAACAATACTTTAACTTCAGCAGGAAAAAAAGAGTCTATTCCTTGGGAACATAACAGCATGGTTCACCAGGTCCTTGCAATTCTACTGAAAGACAAGATGGCAGATAATCTTTTTCTTGATACATTCTTTTTTCTAGCACCAAAATCACCACTGATCACCATACAGCAATAGGTGAAAGGAGAGTACAAACTCTGTGGCCAGAATGAGAAACAAAATAAGCCCTTGAACAGCTTGGATCTCCTTGGCCAAGGGCAATACAGCCAGATTGCTCCCAAGCCCCTGTGACACAGACTGGGAAGCAGAATAACCAAAATAATGTGTCCCATTTTGCCCAACCAAATGATAAAATTGGAACATGACAAAAAGTAGTGCTTGAATTGCCACTTTGAACTGGACTCAGTGGACTCACTGGACAGCAGTGCCCTCATCCCACTTCATCTGCCACAGTGAACAGGCACTTAACAAGCAAGGGCAAAATTTCACCTTCATTTTACAGCTGAGCTGGTTCATGGTTCACCTGTGCTTATAAGCAAAGCTAACCTCTCTGGGGGAGGTAGGAAAATCTGAAAAATCCAAGGCAAATTCCTCTTGTGACCGAGGTGTCTAACTCTATTGTCAAGGTTCCCCATTGAAGAGGATTTAGGCATTCAAAAACCTGAGTTTGGGCATAATCTTCTCCCACATACTCAGGGCATCTGCAGATGACAAAGGAACTGAACATCTATCTCCAGTCCAAGTCTGGTACCCTAAGCACTGGCCTGTAGTTTTTCTCCTGAAGAGGTCAAGGATGTGATGGTTCCCCTTGCCCCCACCTCAAAAAGCAGCATATTTGCAATTCTCTGCTCCCGTTTGAGCAAAACCCCAGCCTGTATTAGGCAACTTCAGGGAGACAGGTAAAAGATGCTTCAGTTCCAAAGCTTTAGAGAGACATTGCAAGGACAGCACCTGAATGGCACCTCGCCTTGCACACAGGCATGAGGGAAGGACACCTCTGAGGATGCCCAGCTCACATGGCAAACATTGTCCTGGGGTAACTTCTGTCATGCGAGATGCACAGATGCAGGAACTGAGGAATCCGATTTCACCACCAGTTTCTCCTTCTTTGCCTGTTCCCATATACCCTATAGCTTCTCTATGTCTTGCATCTGAGCAAAGCCCAAACTTTAAGCAAAGCTGGGTTTTGTGATGCCTCAGACTGCTGTGAACCACAGCACACTCCAAGTGCCTGGAGCTGCTAGGAGTCCTCTCTGCATCCATCCAGGCCTGTGGCCATGGCACTGGGCCAACTCCTGTCTTGTTGTGCCCCTTTATGGGGCTGTGGTGACAGTGAGTGGTTTCTTCTTCATCCTGTTGCTGCATTTCTTCCTACCTGCCTTTGGCACAGTATTGAGGAGGGAGAAGCCACCATCAGTCCCTGGGAGAAAGAAGTACAAATACAATGGACAATCCTGGCATCACTGGGCAGCTTGCTGGACTGAAAGAGGTCGAAGCACTGAGGTGGGGAAACCCAGGCAGTGTCCTGGCAGTGCACTCATCCCAAAAGATTCGTACCCTATGGGGCAGTGCTGGGAATAGGGTGTGTTGGGACTGCCCAACTCCGTCTGCGCCTACCTGGCTGCAGAGATGGGAATGTAGTGCTGTGCAAGCATCAGAGGAGCTATTCTGCCATGTCTTCTCCGTCAAACCCTTGGCAGCAGGGCTGGAGTGGTGTGGGGAGATGGAGCAGTGGGTCATTCCAGCCCTAATGAGCACTCATCCCGTGGAGCTGGTGTGCCAAACCAGAAAGACGTGTGATGGAGCAGGTGGGCAGCAGGGCAAGAGGCTCTGCTCAGGAATGTGGCGCTGAATTTAGGAGCAGGGAGCTGAGTTTGTGAACGAAATGAAATCCCCAGTCAAACCCCGAACAGCCATCGGCTCCTCCATGCACAGGGAGAAGCTAGAGCACTGGGAGACGCGGAGGAAGCCCAGGGTTAATTCACGGGCTTGGGACTCGGCGTAACTCCCACCAACAGTCCCGCAAGGGACCAGGGAGCCTGTGCCGGTACCTGGGTCGGGATTTAGATCCCGAGCATCCCCAGACATGAGGCGGGGCAGCCGTGCTGTCACACAGGCTCATCCCGGGCGCACCCAGGTGTCTTCAGCGGCTCCGGGTGGGGCTGCGAGCCTCCAACGCAGGGTGCGAGGCTCCCCGGACCGCGCCTCCCGCACAGCCCCGACAGGAGGGGCAGAGGGGCGGGCAGGGCCGCCCCGCCCCGCCCCGGGAGGTGCCCGGCCCGCCCCCGGGCCCGCCCCNGGTGTTTGTGTGTCCCCGCGCGGGTGTGTGTCCGTGTTTGTGTCTGTGCGTGCGTGTGTGTTTGCACACACGTGTGTCTGTGCACGGGGGTGCGGGTGCCCGTGCCCACGTGTGCGCCGGGGTGTGCGGGGTGCCGCTGCGGGATGTCGCTTCTCATGCCCACCCGTGAGTGCTGCCGTGTCCCGCCGCCCTCCCGGGAGGATGCGGGAAGGCCTGGGCAGCCTTCCGCCGGCTCCCGGACCCAGCGCACCCCGCCGCTCCCCCGGGCTGCGCGGAGCCCGCAGGCGGTGCGGGAGCGGGGCCGAGTCCGAGCTAAGCCCGCCCGCCGCTCCCTTAGACCCGAGCCGCCGGCCCGGCGGCCGCCGCTCCTCCCGCGCCTCCTCCCGGGAATCTTCCCCGCTCCGGGAAGACAGAGCAGCGCGGGGCGAGCCCCGAAACAGCCCCGGTCAGAGCGGGGTGTCCGCAGTATATTGGGAAAGGAGGAACGCGCCGGGGGTCCGCCGCCCCGGCGCTCCCGGGAGGGGCGAAGCGCCGGCCGGGAGCACGGGGAGTGTTTCCAGCGGCGCTCGGAGCGGCCGCTGCCGTTTCCGCAGCGGCGATGCCCGCGGGTCCCCAGCGCCGGGCTGTCACTCGGAGCGGCCCCGGAGCACTCAGCAGGGACACCGGCCCCGTCCCGTCCTGTCCCGCGGGTGCATGGGGACACGCAGGAGGGGCCTCCCGCACCGGGGAAGCGCTTTCTCACGTTGTTGTTGCAGGGGGATGGTGAGAGGGAGCTTTTTTTTATATTTAACCTTCCTACCCATGCAGAGAACAAAGATAAACTTCGGTTTAAAAAGAAAAAAAAAGTCAGCACTGAAAGGAAAAAAAACCCCACGACGTGAATTTAACCCGAATCCTCCTGCCAGGTTTTGTGATTCATAGCTTTAAGTACAGGAAGGTCGCTGCCTGGGCTTTTTCCTCTTTCGATGGAAAGAGTTTTTTTTTCTCTTTCCTGGTGCTGTGCGAGCATCCCGAGAGCTGTGGGCAGCTGCCGCCAGAGATGAGGATCTGGTGGCTGAGAGTCTGCAAGGCCCTTCTCAGGCATCCACTGAGTTCAGGTTATGTCTTTTTATGTATGGAAATAAGCCTAAAAGCCTCCTGAGAGAAGGCTGGCAGTGAACATGAGTCCGATGAATTTTTCTGAGCACAGCTAGCTGGCAGCGCCATTCGTGCTAACAGGTGTGCATGTATATAGTTATATATAGATATTAAATATATATATAAATATATGTGGATATATGTTTGTGTATTTTTATATATTTACATATATAAACATATATGGCTACATATATTATATACAAATAAAATACAGATAATGTGTATATATTTACTTCTATACATATATATGTATATATACATAGTCATTTCTAATGGCCAGAAAAGCTTTTCCAAGGGTTCTATAAATACCTTATCAAGAAATGTCTAAGTGGTGAGGGCAGGGAATATTGGGTGGGCAGGAGCCCACAGTAAAACCATCTCTGAAGGCTGTGCTTGGTGCATGGTATGGCCCTGCATGGAGTGTCTGTGTCCTGCCCAGCCTTCCTCATCCGCAGCCATGACTGGAGCAGTGGTGTGAGGGGATGAATTCGGGAGGTATGTGCCCCACAGTGTTGCTGGGGCTGGGCTTCCCAGTTTCCCCAGGCTATGTGGGGCCAGTGGGACACCCCCAATCACCTGCATATCCATTCTCATCTGTCCTGATGTCCATTGCTCCCCTTTTCCCTCTGTCAGCATTTGGCGGGGGAAACTCTTTGCTTTTCCTCTTCTTTTGGAAAGCACTGAGCTGCTGGAGGAGGGCAGCTTCAATCCAAAACAGCACGTGTGGCCTCTCCTTAGTCCAAATATCTGCAGGATTGGTGACAGGCATGAGGGCAGTTTCCAAGTCCTGGCCTCCCACGGCGATCTGGACCAAACCCTCTGTGCATTAGTCCTTGGATGGAGGGATGGATGCATGGATACAGCTCCTTGCAAGAGCTCCTCTGTGAGGAAACACCAGCACAGAGCCAAAGGCTTTGCATTTCTCCAGCAAAGACACACCTAAGGGGGTTGAAAGCAATCCCAGCAGCAGCCTGGGAAGGGTCAGGCTCAGCCAGACTCTGTACACACGAGCATTTCAGGATTATGCAGGGATGTTACTGCTGACCATTGCAGCTTTCCTTCAGGAAATGAAAGCCTGAGTCCACAGTGCCTTTTTTTTCTCACTATAGGCACGTAACTCGCTTTAAAGGCCAGATTTGGTATAAATGTTATTTGGTGCTAAGGCAGGAGTGTGTGCCCTGTACAGCCTTCTTGTCCTGGAAACCATTAGGAGGACGGCTGCATACTTGGATTTTCACACACAGACTATCTGCTAATGTAATAGTCCCAGTGGAAAGTTTAGTGCTCGGGAATATTTTGCGGATTTGAGAAAAATCCCAGGAGGATTTTTGGTTTCATACAGCAATTGCTTCTTGGCAGCTTGGGATAGATGTAATCTGGTCCCCATTTATGTCCTGAATTTTTAAATGGAATGGCTTGCCTTCCACTCAGGGCAGAAGTAGAAATAGATGGAAGTAGAAAATTATAGTAACAAAAACAACATCACCTCTAAAAGAATAAATTCTCAGGGCAACTTTTTTGTTCAGATGTTGCATTTAGGAAATGTGTATGTCCATTTTTGGTCCTTCTAGTGACTTTTTGAGTAGGTGAGATGCTGCTGTGGGTGTAAGTTTCAAGTAAATCTATAGAAGCTGGTAAAACTGTTCTGGATTTGGATTGGTGCATGTGAGAGCAGAGTTTGGCCACACAGTAAGGTGTATCCCTGACACATTTGCTGGCTTTCAGTGGCCTTGTCCAGGTCAGATGTGTCCCACCATGGTGTGTAGCTGTGGTTTTCCTGATGCACGTCTGCCCCCCACCTTGAAGTCACGTCAGTTTTGTGCAAGCCAGGCAATGACAGCACATGTCAAGGAAGCACTAGCCGAGGAGAGGGGTGATCTACAGGGGCATGCCACGTCTCAAGGACACATAGCATGGGGTTAAATCATTGAGCAGCACTTGGGATTATCTGCTCTCACCATGCTGTCTAACACAAATATAAATGTGCTTTACACAACAGTAACTCCAGTGATCAAGTCTCAGACTGGAAAATAATTACATTGTTAACTTAATTTCATGAATTATTAAATGACTTAAAGTGCTTTTAGTGAAATTCCTCCCTGTGATGGCTGCCTGGGATGGACAGAGGGTCCCTGCTAGTAACATGTCCCATGCCCTGGGATGTGTCCCTCTGCTTGTGACCAGCACCATTTTGAGACTGGTTTTGATATGATGGCTCCGCACTGATGGCTGTTGCTGTGATTTTCCCTGTTCTAAATCTGAGCTGAACCATCTGGGAGCAAGAACTACAGGCAATTATCTTGTTAGCACTTTGGCGTATAACACCTTTATTAAATTTCTGCATTTTGAAAGTGGCTGAATATAAATTGCATGTAATGATTTAATAATGGAAGGATCATAATTGTAGTACATATTCTGGTGGGAAGAAGGTTTAATTTCTTTTTGCTCTAAGTTATGGCACTTAAGAATTGTGCAAAGATTCTGCTTAGTGTAGGGTTATCACAAGCAGTTCTTCACACAGATCAAGTGAAGAGCTGTGGATCCTTAGGATGGTTTGTTGCTTGTATTAAAAAAAATGGGAAAAACTCTAGAAATCCGTGTGATAGAGTTCAATGCCCGCCTTTTCAGTTAGAGAGTACTGTACAGCCTTTGTACTATTTTTGTTCTGTCCTTATCCCAGGCTCCTTTGTACGCTGCAAGTTTGTGGGAATGACTCAGGGAGAAAGCTATTTAACCTAAAGGACACCACTGGCAAAAAAAAAAAAATAGATGGATAAAGAGCAACAACATCCGTGACTATGAGTGGGAACCAAGAGGAATATTTGTGTGTATCTGAGAAAGAGGGATCCCAAAACCTCTTCCAAATGAGGTGAAAAAATTCCTCTTCTTCAAGATGCTGTTTATTCAGTTCAGGAAGGGAATTTTATAATGTAGTTGCTTGAAGTAACAAGGAACTAAGACTGAATGATCCACAGACCTAGGTCCTATTTCCCTTCTGGTTAATTAATGGAAAGGCTTAAATATCCAAGGGATATGGATCATGCCAGTGCTTTTCTGTAACGTGATCATTTTTAAAGGCAGTAAGTACAGCAAAATTTATCATGGCTTAAACTCCTGCTCTACAAGTGTCTTGTCTGTATGTTGTAGCTGATTGATGATTTTGCTTTTTTCCCCCAGTGGAAGAAGATTTCCTTCCCTAAGAATTTATGTGATGAATTTTTATCTTGGAGGTTTTTTTATTGCTTGGAAATCAGAATTTATAGTATAGTGAAAATGTCTGCAGACAGTTGCTGGGCTGACAGGCGGTGTGGCTGTAGCAGAAGTGTTGTCTCACTCGCGAGTTTCATGTCAGCCTTTGTATTTCACTCTTTTACTGGGAGTTTCTTCCCCTACTTTCAGCTCTGAATAATACTTATCCTTTCATCTCAGAGCAGCAGGGCTGACATGAGTCGTCATTGTGCCACTGGCACTTTGATCAAAGCAGGAGTTTCAATTATTGATACAATTCTTCGAATAAATTTAGGCTGGCTGTATTTGTAGACTCAATGTTGTAGCTGTGAAGGCAAATGTGTATAGTATAGAGAGACTATAAAAATGCACATATTTTTGCAAAGCCTAGCACAGCTGCCTAAGGAATATGCATCTCTTCCTCCGTCAGGTTAATGCTCAGGTAACTGTTTGACACCTGGAGGTGTGATGAGAATATTCTGCCTGCATCCTGCCTCTCCTATGGGGTGAGCCTGGGTCGGGGGAAAAACCAGCATATTATTCTAGCATTATAAAACCTGTTACCATCTGAGATGAAAGAGTGGTGATGGGCACAGTTTGCCCCTACACGCCAGCACACCTGATTTCCATCGGGAAGGCAGAGAAGTGTGGGCATCCGAGGGGATCTCCCGGGGAGGCGGGCTTGGCTCCACTCTTTCCTGTATCCATCTGATCTCATGCCAGGTTTGAGAGCTGCTTTCAAAGCACATTTGCTTTGCTTCTCTCATAGGTTTTTTTTCTCTCCTGCTTTGGTTTTTGCTGAAGGGAAGCATATATGAAAATAAGCATGTGAGCTGAAGCTTCATGGAGAATGTTCATCCTTGTAGGCAGTTAAATTTGGACATGTTAGCACAATTCTTTGGGAGGGATGGGGTTTGGCTGCCTCCATTGCCTATTCCCATTAGTCTTGCTCGTGCTTTCTTGGACAATGCACTTTCTGGAAAGTGAGATGACAGTACCAAGAATGGGTGACTCCAGGAACTCTCCTTGAGCAAGGGAATAACACAATGAGGATCCTGGAGCTGTATCAGGGATACATACTGGGATGAGGATTTCTTTCCCCAGAGCGGTGAGTTGCGGAGGCGTAGCTCGGTCTGATAATCCTGCCAGTCACAGGGGTGCAGCTTCTCTTGCTTTCATGTGGGAAATGAGAGGTGCTGCTCACTCACATCTGGTGTGCATTATGTGTGTTGGATTTTTGTCCTGCAAGATATTGCTCTGCTCCTGTGAAAATAATACTAGTGGTGCTTGTTCAGTCCTTGCAGGGCTCAGGAGCCCTGGCAGCAGATACAAGGTTCGCAAGCAAAATTATGGGGTGTGGGGATGAGTCAGCCACCCCAGAAGTGACCTAGAAAACTTGTGCATTGACTGGGGAGCTCCTGATGGAAAGCAATCACCAGTGCCTGCCTTCATCAGAGCTCTGACTGCAAAAGAATCCCAGCGCTGCTGGAGGTAGCAAAACCATTACTTGTGACATTGCGAGGAGTCCAATTTTTATACCTAAACCAAGAAGCAAGACACGTGAATTATTTTTTTCTGTGCCAAAGGAAACTTAAGTCTTTCTCCCAGCTTTGGGAGAGTGGCATGGCTGTGTGGCAGGGGTATGGCAATCCCTGCTCTCAAGACTGGGCCAATGCTTAGGAGAGAAAGTAGGGTTCGTGGACCAGGATGGACATGGAGGGGTGTCCAGCCTCGACAGAGGGTCCTTGTGACCCACTGCAGGGACTGATTCGTCCACCCTGGGCAATTCATGGCACAGCCTTTGTGCAGCCCCTGGGACCTTGGAGTGCTTTACTGTCCTTTAGTTATCTCCCTTAAATAATTCTCTTCCTTTTTTGACCTGGGATTTTTATGCAGCAACAGGGCAGAGAAAATATTTAAAATGTGGAATAAGGTATTTATACTCCTTATTGGCACGGCTGTGATACAGAAGGACAGATGTGGGTTTGGAAACGACGTAATTTTTGTTCTGTCATTTTTGGACTTCCCTTACATACTGTGGCAGAGTTTATAGGAAAGTGTAAAGCTGCCTTACTTACTTTTTAATTTCAGATGATATTTGAAACACCTCAGTCTCTTTTGAACCACTCTGTCAGTAGGGTAAAGATTGAAAGAGGAATTTTTGGAGGTCAGCTCTGTGGTTTTGTTTGGCTGGGTGGCTTTTGGGTGGTAGAGGAGGAGTCATAAGGGCCAGCAGCATGGGCTGTGCTGTGGGCAGCCACATTATATTACCTGGGTGGGCAGTGGGGTGTGATGCAGGAACTCATTGCCTGGGCTCTGCCTTGAAGTGTTGCCTCTAAATAGCAGCAAACAGTGTTTTCTCAACTGGCATCTTTTCGTGTTTTACTGAAGATGAGAGTAGTAGTACAGTTTGGCTGTAAGAAAGCCATCTTCTCTGACTGTTTTTGTAAATTTGTTTCTCGGGGATGCTGTTACTGCTTTAAAAACATCGCTTTCCTCTCATGTCACAGCAATGAGCTTCCTGTGTGGTTTACTTAAGATCCTTTTCAAAACCAGACTGAAGCCACATCAGAAAAAGGAAATATTTAAGTGTTGCTCCACTGTCTCTGGGTCCTGGCTGACTGTCTGGTGTTAATCTTAGCAACTGATTCATTTAAATAGTTCTGAATCTTCAAATGAATTGCACTGCTGTTGCAGTAACCTCCAGGATAATATGGCTGCTTCTGTACAGTGGAATGCATGCTTATCTAAAAGAAAAGGAAAACAAATTAATTGGTGTTAGGCAGTCACTTAGATGTAGGGGAGTCAATAGAGATGCAGAAATGAAG
>VZTT01024798.1:25278-45688 GCA_013400855.1 Buphagus erythrorhynchus | reverse complement strand
ATTTAAATATAAAAGCTGTCAATCAATAATGTGGCAGCACAAAAACTGTTATTACTGTCAGTTCTAACATTTAATTTTTTAAACAAAATTTTCAATGCATTTAATTCATTTCTTTCCATAAAGCTACGTCTAGTACTTGAAAAAACACTGGATCCGTGGCTTACAAACACAGAAAGGTACAAAATGGGCAAAGCCCTCAGAGCAGCTTACAGAAACAGAAGTTCTCAAAGAAAAGATAAAAATCTCTCTCAATCCCTTAAATCATATCCTGGTTTTACATCTAGGACAGGGCATCGATTTTCTCACAATGCTGTATACCGCTAAAGCCACACTACTAAGAAAACCACAATATTTATGGACTTTTATGCTCTTCACTACCTACTGCAGACCCCTACATGGCACACATCAGAAAAAGTCAGGTGCATGAAGTCTGAACCTCCATGAAGATCTATCATGACTCTGCTTACTGCAACTTAAAAATTACTAGTCTTTTAATCCCACAAAAAAGGCACAGCCATAGCCTCTTAAGAAGCACCTAAAATGCCCTTAAAAAGCAGGGCATATCTCACAGTAATTACTTTTGTTGACCAGCACATTATTGATTTCTGCCTGGAAATTTATGCTTTCTTCAATGAATAATAATTTCACCATTTGTTAGAAAGCAGCTTTTTTTATTTTTTAACTACATAGGATATTGGCCACATGCTACTATTTAGAGAAACCAAAAGTAACATTTTGCCATACCAGCCATTACATGCCTTTTATGCTTTAGATCAACTGTTCTGCACATTTTCTCTACGCATTTCTTCACTATACTAACTAAAACATCTTTTTAGTTATGCAAATCAGTTTCCTCAAACTTGCATCAGCATAAACTATTAGAATTTTAAATTTTACTTTAATATCCAAAAGCTACAATAGCCAGTACATTCTGCCAAAACATAATGTATTAATTTTCTTCTTGAACAAAGACGATTATCAGATATTTACTCTCACAACATCTGTTGACATTAGAAGTCCTTTTTCAAGCACATTTCACAGGACTGTTTTTCCATTCTCTTCTGCAAAATCAACACATTTCACACTTAAATAGAATAGGACTACACTGAAGATTCACTCAAATCACACAGTCTGAGGGCTGCTTCCTTCCAGCTATGCTTGCCACAGAAAGCCTGGCCACTGGTATCCTGATTGTTGGGCAGTGTCATAAGCATGCTTTTTTTTGCTTTTAAATAACCTTTAGGTTATTTCAGAGTACAAGTGTACTCTTCTTTTAAAATGAACCTTTAGCTTTCTTCACAGAATTACTGAGATCAAAAACTAACGCATTCTGTATGCAACACTGTCCACTGTGCGAAAAGATGTTTTCTTTTTAGTTCTTTGTTCTTTCGAATTTATACAGCATTCCCTAGTCCTTGTGCACACAGGCACGGGATTTTCTACTTTCTCTCTACCACCATCATTTACTGTCCTTTGTTCTTAAGGTGTAACACTCTACTTTTCTCAGTGTTCTTCTAATTCTTATCCATAGCATAGTTTATTGCCTTTCCTGAAATTGCCAGTATGTTGAAAGTGCAACGTAGCAAATTATGATTCGGTATCATTTGACAACTGCCAAATCTTGGCAGAAAGCATTACTAGGGTGGGTGAAAACACAGATATAGAGATCCAAACTCTGCATAAGAGCCATACATATTAAAAGACCTGTAATGATGACAATTTTTGATTGACAGGTCCTCTCTCGAAACAGAAAATATCTGCACTAAAGCACTTGTGGGAAAAAAAGAAAAACAGAGAGCATTATTATTAGCTTCTGCACTTTCTTGAGCCTATAAAAGGGCAAGTTCTTCATTTTACCTTCAACCTTCTACATAGCAGAAAGAAGAAGGTGAAAGTGTTCTCTCACCTCAGAAGTTAATCCTACAAGCTGGAATATTAACTCCATGAAGACTTTTAAGCCATTTTAGCTGCTGATTTTTCAGGTTCTAAAGATGGAAAATAAGTGCCAAGCTTCCATACAATTAATTTAAAATTAAGCTTCCGGTTAAATTCAGTCACGTTTTCCAGTATTTTCATAATTGATTTAACTATCCTTATGAGAGAATATTTACAAATGTTTGATGCATACCACCAGCACATAGATCAGAAATACCATGCAATTTACTTACACATGGAAACACGTATTCTGCTTTACAAATTACTTCTGACTCAGTCTGTCAAAATATGACACTTAAAAGTGAAAAATTACACATATCAAAAGAATTAAATCTACTTCAAGAATTAATACCACACAACAAAAACCTGAGTACTCAAACCAACGTGTTCTAGAGTTCCAGTCTTACTAGCTCTGGTGGAGCAGTTTCAACACAACCTTCATCTGGTAGAGTATATGGACCAGTAAGCTCATCCTTCTTGCCTTAATTTTAACTCCTACACAACTAAAACATGACATTTTATATTTTATTTCATATTTCATAATGACTACTTCAATACATCTTTAAATCAGACTTTGTGCACCATGGATACAAAAGTATTAATTCTAGGTTCTGGTGCCTTAGAAACTTCATTGCATATTTCTACAAAATCCTGTGATGCAATCTCATTAATATAATCAATACTCTTGGCATGGCATGAACTTACACCACACTGTTCAGAGCAACAAGAGGAAGCTAATCTTTCAAAATAAACACTAGTGAAAAATCACCTTATTTTCATGCATACTGAAGCTGAGGAATTGAAAAGATTAAAACAGATGGAATACTTACTAATCCCTACAGCTCTGAAAATTAAATGTCACCAGGTAACTAAGAAGAAACCTAACTATCTTAACAAAACTCTGGTACCAAAGAGGTACTCTGCTAACCAAACTGTGAGGAGGAAAAACCCTCCTCCTACACAAAAAACTCCACATCTTCTCACTGGAATAGTAGCACCACATGCATTCATATTTTAGTGGCTCTTTAATGGAAGGAATAATTCTTTTTTCATATAAAACTGGCATTTAACAAATATTCAAGAACAGAATATCTTTTCCTTCACGTTGCCCTTAAAAGAAACCCTAATATCCAAAAACATACCAAAGAAGTTTTCCCATGTTTTACCGTCAAGTGCTTTTCTATCTTAATGAAGAGGCCACTGTCATCTTGTCTCAGTTTAACATGTAATTAAGACATGTATTTAAGACAAAGTAATCTCTAATCTTGCTGCCAAGTACAGGCAACAGGTGAATAAATTCAAAGGAAATCGAAGAGCATGAGTTCTGGAAATGGACTATTAGCACTGTTAAATATTAACAATTAGATAAGTCAACAGGAGATTTATCCAACCTGTATCTTAAGCACAGAACCATCTTCATAAATCTCAGCCACACATTCACACAAAATTACAATGTGTGTCTAGCTGCCAAGGGAGGGCTGTACTGTGTATTGTCAGAAGGATTCTTGGATCATATTAACATGCACATTCCTCACCTCTAATATGCACCTGTGCTTACAAGGAAACATAATGCTTCAACCATTTTTTTTGGAAAATAAACAAAAAACAGTTGTCATTTCAGGTGCTGCACCAACTATTTGGCATTTCAAAACAGTTTTCTATGTCATTATACTCTGCATAAGACCTTATGCTTTTTATGTTATTATCTTCTGCATAAGACCTTATGCTCTGTACAAGACCTTGTAAAAACAGCAAGGCTCCACACTGGGAACACATGTGCCTATTCAGGAAAAACAGGCTAAGTCAATTTTTTCCTAAAGATAAATTTAGGAAATGAAGAAAAGAGACTTAGAAATCACCTCTTTATCAGATATTTAATTCATTTGTGCAAATCATCAAGGAATATGTGCACAGAGAAGTATTCCTTCCTTTTTCTCAGCTAAATGCAGTTAATTATTTGGTAACCAGCAAAATATCCAAGTATACAGCTCAATATGCTACACCAAAAAAAAATAACCTCTGACAAAACAAATTTAATACTAGTAGATTATCTGATTTTACCTTGCCTCATCAGCATTAGCTGATGCTCATGTCTAGCTGCTTCCATTTCTGCCTCAAGTTTCTCTTTGGCTTCTCTAATGTTCCTGTCAACCTGTTCACGCTGCTGCTTTTCCATCTCATCAAGAGCCTTCCACCGTGAAGCATACTCAAACTCAAATGTTCCAGGCTGAGCAAAGCGTGGTGGCTGTTCTCTTTCCCTAATAAAAATTTTGCAGTAAAAATGTACAGGACACATTTAGATCAACAGCTGTAACAGCCAGAGAATATAGAAACAATCACTTCAAGTGTAGATCTCACTTTTTATCAACCTGTCAGATGACTACATTCTAAACCAGACAAAGCTTAAATCAGACATTAAGACAAGTAAAAAGACAATTTTCCAAAAATTGCCCAAATAAAGATTCAATTTATTTAATTTTAAGATAAAAATTTGTATTGACATCAATACAAAATACTAAGCTGCAACACTAGATTAACAGTGTTTGGCCTTCTAAATCAAGCAGTCAATTCTCTAAACCAGTTACTTAAACCAGTTAATTCAGTTATTTAAATATGAGTGCTTACTAGACAGCCCAGAGTATTAGCCAGAATCTGTAACCTTTAAAATGAGCCCCCATTTCCCAGTATAATACTAATACTGTACCTAACAGTGACAAATTTTGAAGAAGTGGTGCTCTACAGTCCTACCAAAATAAACATTTTATATTCAAGCAACATGAGTGGCAAATTACAATACTAAAAATTAGTATTTTCAGATTAGAGGACTTCTATCTCATGATTAAGAGTCACTTTCTCATGTCATGCTTAATGTTTTACCTAAACTGTGGAAGCTGCAAAGATTTTCATGCCCGGGAGTCTGCTAACAGTTATGGGGCTATTCAGAGAACTTAAAGACCTGTGGGTATTCAAAATTTCTGCAGGATTAGACTACACCCCTAATCCATAAAAGACTATAGTTTGCTGGCAACAAGCCCCTACTGACTGCAGTGTGGGCCAAGAATCTCTCTACTACAGTAAATGCACAGAATGTTAAACCAACAAGCCAAATCTGAATTTTACAATGATTAGGAAATTTGGGAAGGTCCTGTTTAATCCTTTGACATAAAACAGCACAACATACAAAACCACTACGACCTGCTATACAAACTCAAAAGTAAAAATTAGTATATATTTACAAAGGTAACTAAGTACATTAATCATGTTTTATTAAAAAAGGCTAACCACAACTTACTTGTGGTACTGTTGTGTTTTTTGCATTAGCTTCTCAGGGAGTCCATCCTCATCATCAAACTGCTCCATTGGTTCTACAACAACAGGTCGAGGTGTTCTGGAAAACATTTTCAATTTAAAAACTGGATCATTAATGAAGTAATTACAACTTATTTTAGCATTTTTGGAGAAACGCTTCAGAAAGCTAACATGTAATTCCTATGTCTTGTCTTAAATCACAGAATTCCAATGAATCCAAGTTTTAAGAACTATGGAAGATGATTAAGAACTTCAGAAAATAATTGTTTCTATACCCAAATCCAGCTATTTTGCCTAGGAACCACAACTTACTTGACACAGTTCTGGTTGCTTTTTTAAAATACCAAAACCATCTACCACTAACTACAAAATATTTAGGAAGGAACTACCTTTCTGTTTTTATCAGCGAGGCACCACAGAGGCCATGATTGTACTGAGAAAGCAACAAACTCAAAACAGAGCAGCACAACTGATTCATTTCTACTGACTTTTACAACTTAGTTTTGCAACTTACTCTACAACTGAAAACAGCTTGATAATTTGGTATTAATATTACACTGATAATTAGAAAAAAATTTCTGTTTAAGTTATTCAAAATCCATTATTTGAAGAACCATACACTCCAAATCAGAATCCGAATTTATCTCTGAAAACAGCTTCCTAGACATGTAGTAACCAGAGGCAAGCATGAGCCAGTACTAAGAGAGTAGTGTAAGAACTCTGAATTGTGTAAAAAGCTCTTTGCATCAGTCTTTGGAGCAGAGCTTACAAAACACAGAGCACCAGAGATACAATTTTCAGAACACCAGCATTCATTTATTGTGTTCCATGCCTTTATTTCACTTTGCAGACCTTCCCCTACCTCCCCAGTCCCTCATTAGGAGAAAAAAAACAAAACAAAAAATAAACAAAACAAACAACACAAACCACAAACAAAAACTAACCAAAACCAAACCAACCAAAGACTCCCCAATATATTTTACTCTGAGCATCAAGTTCAAATTAAAAAGTTGAAATCTGGGATCACGGGGCACAGCTAAGCAACTGTTTTTTCTGATGCCATCTGCATGGCAATTGCTGACAATTCTGCTATTTAATTGCAACTGAACTGTAGTACTAACAAGTTATGATGTAAAACAACGTTAAAGTGCTAATGTTTTGAATGTCTAGTTTTGATACATTTAAACTGGAACTGCAAGATGTTCTGATCGGACAAAGAGTTTTCAGGTAAAAAAGGTAAAAAACTTCAGGCTCTGAAGCAAAACATCAAAGTAGATGGCAGCAGATTCATGCTAATTATCTTTGCAACTGTGCAATAGGAAACGTGTCACCTAAGCAAGAAAACAATCAAGTGCTTTTCATTCACTCAGGCCATGGTTAGATGGTCATTTCAATTACACCGATCTATCCAGCTGGTAAAACAAGAATAACCCTCTCCTCATATCCCAGCTTCTTTTTCCCTGGCACATCTCCCATGCCAAGAATAGCACTAATGTAACACTGAACTACATTACTTCCCTTGTTTGGCTCACCACGCTTCCATTCAATTACTAATGCCAAGAAAACCCAGGGAGTAAGAACAAATTGCTGGTACTTCCTTGTAACAGTAAAGATTGTATTCAGATTAAATTTACTATGTAACCATCAAATCAGTTCACTAGCACACAGGATTTGAAGTTCCAGACCCCTTAGTCACCTGCCAACTCCTCCTGGCAACATTTTCTCCCCCCCTGTTCTCTGCTGGACCTGACATTAGCAAGCACTTTCCTGTGCTTGAACAGACTGCAATGGACCCCCATACAAACGAATGCTTTTCTGTTGTTTTAGCAAGCACAAGTGGCTTATGGAAGTATCACGAAGTTCTCAAGCACATAAAAGAACAGCACACACAGGGTAGGAAAAGAACTCCAAGCCAAATTCAATGGCAGCAAGTTTTCATCCTGTGAAACCACAGCCTTATTTTCCCAATGCAAATCAGAAAAACAAAAAATAATCATAAATATGTATCATTTCATGCAGTTATTAAGAAAGCATTTGAAAATGTCACTTGTGACTGTGTAAAGTACAGTAGTTAACAACTCTCTTTTGCAGGTACAGAAATACGAGGTGCAAGAGAAGTGCAGCTATTTGCAAGCTTGCTTATCCTTGAAATGGATTGTTTTCCAAACATCACTAGTATAAACCTCTACAGAATCTCAGTCTTCATTTTCAAACAGTGAGAAAGTCCTGGCCTTACAAGCCACAGATAATTTTTGAGATATAAACACTTCCTTTAGTCTACAGAAATATCAGCAATGTCATGCACTGTTTTGTTAAGAAACATAGGAATATTATTTTGTCACTTTGTTAGTGGGATCAGGAAGAGTGCAATCAATGGAAATAAAGTCTCAACAGAAAATGCCTTATTATATAGAGAAGGAAAAGCAATATTACATATGAACATGAAAAAAACCAGAATTTTGCTCTCAGACTCTCATATGGTAATAAGAAACCTTATAAATAGTAAGCAGAGAAAGATAGTTTTCTTTAAAAAAAAATCAAGAGTATTTGTGATATTCATGCAAAACACTTTAATTTCTAACCTCATGGCTTTCAGAATCTGAAAACAAAATAAGAACTAGGGAATACTACGAATGCAATTTTTGCTCACTTCAGGAAGATATACTCACAAATTCAAACAAAAACCTGCGAACTTACGTTGTAAGCAAGAATGCCCCATCACTGCATCTTTCTAGAGCTTTCCGTGCTGGAGGTTTTGCTGCAAACTCTACAAAACCTTTCCCTGTAGCTCTGCCGCGATCATCTACTACAACAACCGCTCTTTCTACTGGCCCGAATTGCGAGAATGCTTGTTCCAGCAGCTCATTGGAAACCACAGGCGACAGATTCTTCACAGTTAAGGCAGCTCCATGGGTAGCAAATCGAATTCGAAGTGGTCTGCTCTTCAAAATAGTACCATCAAGTTCTGCCTTTGCTATTTCAGCCAGGGTCCTAGATTCCTTTATAAAGATATAAAATATATTTTTTATTTTCAAAGAGAATATCACTTTTGCGTGCCCCCCCCCAAAAGTAGCAAAGTTGTTTTCCTTCACTTGAGCATATTGGCACCAGGATCATTCAACTTTCTTCCCCTCAATCAAAAAAAAAAAGATTAAAAAAAAAAAACTAAAGAAAAAAATCAAACCAACAACAACAAAAAACCCAACAAACAAACCAACAAAGTCTCTGCCTTCTGGAAAAAAAATGCATTCATTACCCCTTATGGTTTACTCTAAAAAACAACATAGGCACAAATTTTTGTTGCACATGAGCAGACTTAACAAATTCTCATTATGATGGTCCTGCTCTATAAAGGTTTTGAGTAGAGTTCAAACTTTGATGCTTTTCACGTTTACCTACTTCAAATGTTTATATTCTGCATCCCTACCTCCCCGCAGCAGGAAACAGTATTCAAACGTTACACTACAGGATCTAAGGTGTTTTGAGTTGGGTTTTTATTTGCTCTTAAATAAGTGAAAATATCGCACTTGCTTTCAGTGGATGTCCAATTCAAATTGCATCAACAAATGATGAAATTATCTTCTTTGTCCATATATTCATTCGTCTCACATTAATGGGCTTTCTGCACCTACATCCATGAGACAGTGTAAATCAACAACTACCTTTTTTCTCACTTCAAAAATCTTCACCAGGTTTGATACTTGCAATCTGCGACATTTAAAGGAATTCTTTATATCCTTCTTCACAGTTCAACTGGCTAGGCAAGCTATTAAAAATACATATATATTTCCTAAACATAATGGAAAAGGGAAGTACACATGAAAACTCTATCTAATCTCTATTACACACAAAAATGAGTAACAAGATGTAAATACATCTTGCTTCCTCCATAAAATTGCTATTTCAGGCCTGGGAATTCTCAGGGTAAAAGATGCATGGCAGAATGCCACAAGTATTTTAAGATGACAACCAAAAAGAAAAAAAACCTACCTAACCAGTAAAATATATGGAAAAATCCTAACTAGACACCTAAAGCACTCTAAAGCTATTCCCAGAATGATACAAATCGGTGCATTTTAAACAGAGCAATCGTGAAAACTAATCTCGCACACTAAATTACCACGTAAATACAGTATCATAAACTTTTCAGATGATTAATTTTTTTGCATGCTTAACTCGAGCGTGTTTAATCAAATACTGTATTTGACTGCCAATCAAATCAAATACCCTTAAAAATCTAGTCTTATCTGAGCACAAGTAATTTAAACAACCCGCGGTCCGCAACCTTTTCAATTCCGAGATTTTGTTCTGGGTTCACGATGTGCGAGTAACTCTATTTCGAAACAATCCTGTCCATTCTTTAAAATTAACTGTATTAAGTGCCATGGGGTGAGGCGGGGACCGAAACGCCGGGGCTGGGAAGAATACTCTGAATGCAGGCGTCTGGCTTGGATGTGTAGAGGCGAACGGGGAGGGGGAAGAAGGAAGAAGAGGCGGGGGGACCAGCGCTAGCAGAGAGGAGGAAGAGAATGAGAGGCAGATGCTGCCTTTTTTTACACCGCCGAAAAGGGGGAGAAGGGGGCGGGGGGCAAGAGTCGAAAGCCTCTCGCTTTCAGAGACAGCGCCAGGGGCCCGCCCGGATCCTCACCAGGCGGATGAAGCCGAAGCCACGGTCCCGATTGATGAAGACCTCGCTGGGCTCTCCGTAGCGCTCGAAAAGGCGCTTGAAATCCTCCTCGGTGATATCAGTAGGCAGATTCCCCACGAACAGCCGGCAACGCTGCGTGTAGCTCTTCTCGCCAGGTTTGAGAAAGCTCTTGATATCGATGGTGAACCCAACCTCCCGCTCCTCATCTCCGCCACCTTCTTTGCTCGGCGCCAGAGCCATGGCCGCCGCCGCCTCACTCTCCGCTTCTAGGCCGCGCAATCCTTTCAGGTTGCCGCCGCCACCACCCCCCACCATGCCCAGCGGCGCCGCTGGGGAGCTGTTTTCGATCCGCACTTGCTTCAAGTTCCTATTCGCGGCCATGTCCGCTCCTTCTTCGCGGGCTCTCCCTCGGGGGACGCGGAACCCTGCTCACCAGCCACCGCCTCCGACCCTCAACCAGTTCAAAATGGCGCCGCCGCCAACCCCGGCGAGTTGTGCCGTCCCCGCGGGAAGCTCCGCCCCAGCCCCGCTCCCCTCACGGCCCCGCCGCCGCCGCCGCGCCCCCTCAGCTCCCCGGCTGAACCTGCCCCGGGCACCCCGAGAGCCGCCTTTCCCTCCCTAGAGACAGATGCGCGGCCGCGGCTGCGCTGCCGCCTTGTGTTAGAGCAGTGGTCTCCTCTGCCCGTCCCCAGGCAGAGGAGCCCCTCGCTGGGCTGTCTCCCGAGGGAAAGGCACCCGGGTGGGATGCGTGGGATGCCCTGGGGTGTGTCTGGTCGCTGCGGGAAAGAGAGGCAGGCGTGACACAAGAGACGCTGAGGCGGCGGGGACAGCCGAGGGAGTCACGGAACCACGGAATCAATCAGGTTGGAAAACACCTCTCGGGGTCGAGTTCAACCCGTGGCTGAACACTGCCATGTCAACCAGACCATGGCGCTGAGTGCCACGTCCAGTCTTTCCTTAAACACCTCCAGGGAAAGTAATTCCACCACAACGCTGGGCAGCCCATTCCAATGTCTAGTTACCCTTTCTGTGAAGAGATTCTTCCTGATGTCCAACCTAAACCAGCTCGAGGCTATGTCCTCTTGTCCTATCACTTGTTACCTGGGAGAAGAGGCTGACCCCACCTGGCTACCCCCTCCTTTCAGGCAGCTGTAGAGTGATGAGGTCCCCCCTGAGCCTCCTTTTCTCCAGGCTAAACACCCCCAGCTCCCTCAGCTGCTCCTCACAGGACTTGTGCTCCAGACCCTTGCCCAGCTCCGTTCCCTTCTCTGGACACGCTCCAGCCCCTCAATGTCTTTCTTGCAGTGAGGGGCCCAGAACTGAGCACAGCATTGGAGCTGTGGCCTCAGCAGTGCCCAGTACAGGGGGACGGTCACTGCCCTGCTCCTGCTGGCCACACCATTGCTGATCCAGGCCAAGAAGGGCTGTCCAGGCACTACTGTGCAGCAAGGCAGGATCTGCAGAGAAACCAGGCACAAAAAGCATTCACCGAGGCAGACAAATCATGGGAGACAAATCTGAGTGCAGAGAGGTCTTGTTACACTGCTTCCAGGACAACTTCTTACAGAGCAACAGCTTTTATTATAAGGGAGGAGACTTTCTTCTGAGAGGTGTGAAGTCAAAGGTTTCTTTCCTTGGGCACGCCTTCTTGTAGCAAAGACCATGGATCTCCTGCAGCACCAGAATGTGGTTTGCTCCCCTGCCAGATTTGCAGCTACTTGGTTTGGTTTGTGTGCTTCAACCAGTAGTACAACAACATGGTTTCCCAGAATTATTTGTTTCATTAATACAACTCTAGCACTGAAAAAGTCCAGACCATCTTATGAGGTCAGTAGTTACTTCAGCTAGTGTGTGGCATATACTGTTGTTTGGAAAAACCAATATCATGCACAACATTCAAGAACAAATTAATTCTACAAAAGGCATGAATGTGTTGCTTGGGGGTTACTTTGTCTATTGTGGAATATTTTAAGTTCCTCTATCTTGTTGTACCACTTGAGGTACAGCAAAGGTCTGTCCCTTTCTTCCTATCTCTGAGCTTGCTCAAGGATGTTGAGAAGACATAAGTTCCCAGCTTTATCAGTCTACCTCTTTCTGAAGCAGACTAGTAGGTGTAGGGCATCAAGCTAAATGCTGATTTTAACCTCTGAAATTCAGAAAATACAGATGATAGGGGAAGGATATCTACTCATAGAAAAGGCAGGAAGTCAGGCAGTGTAGGAACATGATGGAGACATTAGAGTATGGGGTCCCTAAAGCAGTATGGGATCCCTAAAGCCTAATCATCTTGACTGTCCAAAGAACAATGCTCTGAAGTATATTTAGGATTCAGTAACAAGTGTTAAGACTCAAGTGGTTAAAAAAGGAACCAACTTACACCAAACCAGTAACTTTCTAAAATGGGTAAGCATGAAAAGGGAGTGAAATATATGTTAAAAATGAGATGACTACACACTGTAGATGTGTACTCATCAGTAGATAGGAAAAAGGAGATGCAAGGTAGTCTGGCTGTTAAGTTTTTACCAATGTGGTGTCATAAAATTGTCATGGTTTTCAAATAGACATTTCCAAATCAGGTTAGTAGTAAAAGCTGCAACTATTTAAATTGCAACCACAATTTCCTGTGTACTATAAAAATTTCAATAGGAAGAGGAAGGAGTGTTTACAAATTCCATACTATTCTAAATTTTCTTTAACTATAGCAATATCTCAATAAAAAATTATTGTTCAGTAAAATAGAGAAACAAAATTCCACCTTCCAGAAACAAGGAAATATGTCTGAAAATATATATATATACTTAATGTGCTCATGAATCCATACGTTATTTTAATTAGTCAGATTCACAGTATAACCATAATGCTTACACTTGTTTTTGCTTTTTTGAGAAGGAGCTGTTTGCGCATGCCACATGGTCAAACATTTAAAGGCAACATGCAAAAAGTACCTGATATCTGCTGTGTTCAGTCACTTCTTCACCTTCATTTACACATCACTTCAAAATAATTACTCATTCATCAGAAAAGTCCCAGACAGTTTATCTCCCAAAATGCTCACAGTCTTGGTGACATGGTGACTTCTACACTGACACCAGTTAACCAATAAATATTTTGAAAGGAGAAAAAAGGGTCTCTTAAAGTTTTGGCTCATTTCACTGCACTTCATTTCATTGTATTCCATTTATTTGTTTTCATTTAATTTCAGAATTTTCTCTTTTTTCACACAAACCTTTTAACAAGCTTGGGGCTGCAGCTGAGGTGCCCATCCCTATACATCACCCTAGGTTGGAAGGTGTTTAGGCAAAAATGTTGTGGCTATGTCATGATCCTATAATTGTTTTCACTTCATTTAGGAATTCTGGGGTTTTGCAATTTCATTTAATGTCATTATATTTCCTTTCCTGTCTTTTAATTTCATTTAATTTCATTTCTGTCTTTACATGTACTGACAGACTCTCTTCTCTTAATCCTGTATTGTTTTGGATTATCGTCTCATAGATTGTTTTGTATTTAATTTTACTAGCATAAATACAATTTTCTGCATATGTATGAGTTCTATAGTACAATCACTATTGCCCTATTGACCTATTGAGAACATTTATTGGCAAAAAAAAAAAAGAGAACGGAATTGTGAAAATCAGGAGTATTTTTCATTTTGTCTGCTACAGAGACAGGTTACATTTGAGGTATGCTAAAGTGTTCATGCTATCAAGAGATTTGGCTGTATTTTCAAAACACACACCATCCAGCCATATGCCATAAGAGACAGTCAGAAGGAACTGACCTAGCCTTTAATTTTCTGTATCATAGCATTATTTTCCTACCAAATATCAGCATCCTGCTAAATATCAGGAATGCATCAGACCTCTAAAAGGAAGCCACGAGAGCTTTTTATGCTGCAAACTTGAAAATGCTACACATCCTGGTCTGGAAATAAAAATCTGACACTATTTGTAGTTACCTTTGCACAACTTCAATGTGATTGCTCAGGTGCCAGCACTCCAGTGGTGACAGCTGTGATAGTGCTGAAACTGACTTCTCAAAAGACAACTGTAGCTTAGTGCTCAACACATCTCTGGACTCCCAGGTTTATTTCCTTTTACTTCCTAAAATCTGCAGTGAGGATTGCAGTTAGGATCACAGTTAGGATCAGTACTTTTAATTCAAGCTGCAGTGGTAGGTCATGACAGAATGTATCAGGGAGTACTAGAACTGAGAGGCAGATTTGAGCATGGAAGAGGATGCTGTGTTCAAGAGGAGAAGGGAAACAAGGGAAAACACAAAATTCTGCACTGAAAAAGTAGAGAATGAGATAGGCAGATAGATTGTGAGACTGAGATCCTATTCAGAATTGCAAAGCCAGGGGACTGAGGCAAAACTCTGTGCATGACCTGACACAGGTAGGAGCTTCATCTCTTGCCATTAAAGACTGCGTTTGCCTTCGGTGTTGCTCACAGCAATATCTGGGCAAATTAACTTTAGGCAGGTATTGGTTCTCCACTACTGAGCTTTTCTTACCAAATCCAGTTGGCTAAGAATATTAAAAACTGTCATAGCTGTGCCAGCAAGCCTAGTGGGGTAAACATATGGGAGTGGAGAAAGAGGGGCTTAGTGCAATCTGGAACAGAGATGCATTCTTTGTGATTGCCTGGGGGATGACCTCATGGCGCCACTAACGGAGTATGAGGAGGGGTTACTGGATCATGTCGCTGCAGTGCCATCTGGTGATAAATACTGGAATTATCACTTTAATAGAATAATTCAAGGGGAAATAAACATGAGAAACTTAGTAACACCATCTCTCTGGTCCCAGATGGACAGCACGACTCGGATTTTCTATTTTTAAACTTGGTGGGAAAGCTGCCTTTCTCTGTTTCCCTTTCTTAACACTAGCAAAATTCAGCAACCTTCTTTCATTGTTTTTACATGGATTGAAATGTGCATGAATCACATTTATAAAATCTGTACAACCTAACCTAAAATGGTTAGTAGTCACCTAAATTCATGCCATATTAATAGATATTTTATTGTGAATGAAGACCTGTGTTTTGAAATTATCCATGTTTGAATAGTCAGTATTGTTCTTTGAAACAACGTTGGTCTCAAGGAAACCAGGACTGAAAATATATGTGTCTGTGAAGGTACTTGTCAGATGGACACATAGGCTCAACAAGCATTACCTGAGTTTTCCAAAGCTACTTTCTCCATTAATATAATCAATGCATACAATGCACTCCTTTTTGAATATTTTTCAGCATATTGTCTTTATCTTTTCTGTAGAAGGGTGACAGTAAAGTACTAAGGCAAGCAGGAAGTTACAGACTTAAGGAAGCATTTCCCAAATGTATTCAGCCCTTAATTTATATCTAAGCAATCATTTGGTATCCTGTCAGCACATCTGGCAGTAGAGCTTCACTTGGGGATTCAGTAGAGTATGGTAGATGGCCAGTGGTTGGGGGTTTTGTTCTCTTTTATTCCAAATCATCTCTTTTACAATCTGTAGCAAAATATATTTCTTGCATTTGATTATTTGTATCCTCTGCAATTAAGCTAATGTATTCTGTAATTTTTTCTTACATGATTCTTATTTGTTCACTATTTTTTTCTTTTGGATTTCCTTTCAAATTGGGACATAAGGCTATTTCTCTACGAATTGACTTACTCTTCCACAGTGCCACTGGGGCTGAAAATGTTCTGTAATCTGAAAAGTGACTGTGATCTAAGAAGGTATAAGACATTTCTCTGTGGTCTTTATTTTTGCTTTCCAGTTCCAGGATTGAATTTTGTATTTGTCAAGGGAAGAAATTTAAACTGAATTAGGAATGTGTGAACTCAATTTTCAGGAGTTTATCTAATACTTTTACCTAAACCCCTTTGATTTCACTCATATCTGTCAATCACTCTTATAGCTAGAGAAGAAATAGTATTTATAATCTTTGAGCATTTTTTATAGGTCAAAATATTTTGCCATCCTGAAAACTCACTAACTTGAAAGTTTTACCTAACTGAACATTAGGAAATAATGAAAAAATGAATAAGAATATTGTTTTGACACTTTTTTGAAAAGTTAACTTTGTTTTTTTTTTTTAAGGTGCAAAGTGATTTGTCTGTAGTGTAGCACACAGGAATTCAGGAACTGCCATATTAGAGAAACCTCAAGGCCTGTCTTATTAATTGTACTATTTTTGACAGGTAGTTGATACCAAATGTTTAAGGGAAAAGCGTTGACCTGTCTAGGAAGTAAATGTAGGAAGCAGATGTACAGTTTTAGTGTTTTTTAAAAATCAACAAAAATAATGCAAAATATATAATCTCTAAATTGATAAATTAAAATTGATACCAGAAAATTAAGTCTAATTTCATGTTATGTAACAAGGCATTAAGCTCTTTTTAACTTGCTAATAGTTGCTGTTCAGTATTTGTTAATTCGGGTGCGTATATAAAATTATAGCACACCTAGATCAGATTTTAAACATTTTTACTTTTTTTTTCCCTCCAAAACTCTGGGAATCTAGTTTTTGTGAGTGTGGCCATGTCCAGCAGCACCATTTACACTGCTCTGTAGAGCCCGTGCTCCATTCTTTGACCTGACATTTCTTACTGTCCCTGTCTTGTTTCTTACTGCAGGGTTTTTTTAACACATTACTCTGTTGCTTACACAGCCACATGTAAATGGGATGGGGGAACTATAATCCAGCTGAAAGAATAAAGGGAGAGGGAGAAGAGGAGCAAGTGAAAGGTTGTTTAAGCAAGCATTGGTAGTTAATAAATGTGGTATTACCGTTCCAGCCTCATCTCAAACAGCACCTGATAGAGGCTTCCTGTTACCTGAGGGGAGGAAAGAAGCACTTCCTAAAGTACTAACTCCTTCCATGTCTGGAATTTGGAGGTGTCCACCTTCATGAGCGTGACAAAAAAACCTATTTAAAAAAAACCTGTAAAAACCTAACCTAAGGCATTTGAGGAGGTCCTGCTACAGCTTGAAATTCTTCTATCCCTATGCCAACCATCTTTCAGGTAAGGGTTGCCAGCTATCTGGTACACTGTTCATTAAAGTGGACTTGAACTCTGGAGTAAATGAGACCTGAGCACGTATTCCTTGCTCCCAGCTCATCTTTGGATTAAGGTAAATATACCTTGTCAAGGAAATAGCTCAGCTACCAAGCAGGTAGTTGATGAATGTAAAATACTAACTCATGATAGTAAAATCAACAATAAAATTTGAGCAAAAACTTTAAATATAGACCCACTTTTTTTGCCCAAAGTTGTAGTTCAAAGTTGTGTGGTATAGTCCATTTTATCTCTTTTCAGACCAGAATAAAAAAGGCCACAGGCACCCCAGTTAATCTCCCATGCAAGACCTGCTCCCAAAGTAAATGCAAAGGCAGTTTAGCTCATTCAGCAAACAAATACAGTAAACTTCTGCACATGCCTGAAGGTCAGGCAGCCTTATAGTGATAGTGTGATCTCAGAGAAAACCTCTTGCACTTAAAAACAATTCTCCTACAGCCAGCCAGCTTCTATTCCTGTTGGAATCCCGTTTAAGCCTAGTAGGAGGGAGCTGCTACTTTGAGTGCTTCCCTGCACCAGTGACTGATTAGTTACAGGCTGGAATAAGTTAATCCCACAGGTCCTGGTGGTGCTCCTCACACTGTGTGACAGTTCCTGCAATTCACTGGTTAAATCTGTATAAAGCATAACAAGATTGCTTTGTTGCCCAGCAATAAAGAAATCTGTTAGAAATTGTAATTTTCCATTGAGACATTTAAGACAATAGTACATCTTATCTGGTTCTAGATGAGACACATATATGAGATCCTTTTTGGTTTGGGTTGTGGTGATGTTTTTTTTATCCTGGTATTTTTTTCCTAATATTAAGGACTGTAAAGGGAATTAAAGAAGGGTTTCTGTTTGAATGTCAGACCAAAAGCAGATATTTGATGTGAACACATTTAACACATCATTCTGTGATGCAGCACAGTTTATTCAAGTCAGTATTTTCCAAAGCAGGTGACAAAAGCTAGAGGCTAAAATCAGTAGAAGCCATAAGTACTTAGTACCTTCAAAAATAAGGCCATTTTTTATACAGATGTCTATGAGACACACAGCCTACAAAGTCTTGATCTTCATAATATCTCAGTTTCTGCACTGGGGAAAATGTTTACTTACTTCACATGGGTAATGTAATGTAATATGAATTAACTTTTAAGCACTCTGAATTCTCAAACTTCAAGTATAAATTCCCAAGATTACTAGTGTATTATCACACACAGAATCCCAGTTTTCCTATGGCAGAAATGTGAGCAGGACAAATTCCCAAAGCAAGTGATATTCATTAGATGTTCCAATTGTGAGAAAAATTGAGACACTGTGGTCATTTTTTTTATAAGGCAAAGGAGTAAATGTACTGCTTGTAGGAACAGGACTAGAAAGAAAAACAAACAAACAAACAAAAAACACATTAAGAAAACCCACAACAAACCCCAACCTTAAAGCCAGATACCCATACAACAACTCTGCAAATCTGCTGACATGATCACCTGATGCTCACAGAGGCATCCTGCATGCAACCTACTTTGCCATGTACAATGTACAAAGCAGACCACAAGCAAACCCAGCAGCCTACACTATTTGCACAGTGGGACCCACGTGCCTGAGCCTAGCTAGGCTAGGGATGAATGCCTCTGTTAGTATATATGGGAAATGGCATGACATTTGAAAAAGCTGTGGTGATGCAGAAGCACCTGGAACCCAGGGTCCTGGAATGTCATAAGTCCTGTATCCAGTTCCTCTGGACATAATCAAACCTGGAACTGTAAGGTCACAAAAGGTCACTAATTCAGCCTTTTTCAGATGAACTTACTTGGTGGACCCTCAGTGGAAAACTGCAACCAGAACACTGAAATACTTTTTCTCAAACTAGCCCAATCATGACACACTATGCTGAGTGTGATGAATGCAGAACACAAGGAGAGCATCCTCAGACATGTGCACACACTTTCTATGACACGTCAGGTTTCAGGGAAGCCCTAAAATAGAGAGGCCAGTTTGATGGGAAGAGAGAATAGACTGGCCAGGGTCCAAGTGTGAAGGGATCTCTGAGCTATCTCTGAGCCTAGGCATTGAAATTAGGCCTGGTGAGAGAAGTTTGCTTATAATATCTCAATAACCTGATTGCTTTTGCCTGAGGTCTCTGTGTCATAAAATGTATTCTTTCTCAGTATTTCTCATGGCTTGAAAAAAAAATTAAGAAATAATCACCTCCTTGTGTTTATTTTTACTTTTGCTCTCTTATTTAAACACGTGGGATCTTTATATGATTTGGTCCTGAGCTAGGTCGCCTAAACTTGGCTGGTGGCCACACTTAGGCAAGGTACTACCATGCACTGCAGTGGAATGCAAATGGTTTTGCACAGGAAAGAATTTGAGCACAGGTAAAATTGGATCAAAAGTTGAGACCTGGAGTGCTGTTAATCAATTTTGAACCATCAAGGTGTATTGTTTCAGGGACTAAACTGATTAGCTTCGATTAGCTTTGGTTTGGTAACCAGTTGACTGACTAGAGAACAGATTCCCTGTTTCCAATTAAGAATAGAAAAAGAACAATGAAGATTATGTTTAAATTAAGAGAAGATAATGCAAAGGAGATTTTCTGCTATAGTAAGAGAAAAAGACTTGATATTCGGGACACACAATTAAGCATTTGGTGAATGCAACGATTCCTTTATTACACTGAAGAATAGCAACCTTTCCAAGCTGCATTGTCATATAGGTAATATAAGGAAGCTACAAATACAGGTCAATAATAGGAACAAAAAGGAAAATAACTGGAGAACGGTGAAATCCAGCCCACTCATCAAGACAAATAAGGCCAAGTCTAGAACATAGATGATAGAAAACCAAATGCAACATATTCTGCCCTTATATGGAAGGAAAGAAGAAAGAAGATGCATGAGCAATGTGAAGAACCAGGATGTGCCAACCTGCAGAGCAAGTGCACTGGCAGGATGAAAGTCTTCATTCAACAGCATGGCAGTATCACCATCACTGCTTCATGCTTCTGCTATTTGTGGGAGATGCCTGAGACAGAGTGCTTGGGTGATGGGGAGATTGTCAAAATTGGTCAAAATACCAAAATACACTGAGGGCTGAAGTTATTGTCTCTGGCATGGGTTGTACACTAGTATCCTCCACACCACTCCAGTGAATGTTCCTATAAAAGACAGAAGGATGAACAGTGTTAAAAGGAAAAAATGCTTCAATCAGCACAAAAATTGGCTGTATTTGAGTGAGCAGCAGATCAAGCTGGGAGAAGGAGCTGGGTTATGCAAACAGAAAGTGATCTAGCTGCACTTGCAGTAAGCGGCCAGGTTGAAGTGGAAATTCCTTTCATGTGTGAAAAACACACACTTTTTGTTATGTATATGGCAATCCCCTCCTTATCCTACATCCCTATAGCCTCAATATCATTGCATCTCTCTTATCCTAATCTCTCATCTTGTAGCACATATGTTACCAGAG